>CAKNYM010022794.1:5355-16000 GCA_932195095.1 Andricus curvator | reverse complement strand
CCGGGAATTTTATTATTCGGGAATTTTATTATTCAGGAATTTTCCAAATCGGGAATTTTCCAATTCAAAAATTTTATTTTTCTGGAATTTTTCAGTTCGTAAATTTTTCACCCGAGAATTTTCCAATTCGGAAATTTTATTACTCAAGAGTTTCCCAATTCGTGAATTTTCCTATCCGGGAATTTTCCAATTCCGGTATTTTATTATCCGGGAATTTTGTTATTCAGGAATTTTCCAATCCGGGAATTTTATTATTCGCGAATTTTTCAATTCGGAAATTTTATTATTCGGGAATTTTTGATACCGGCAATTTTCCAATTCGCGAATTTTATTATTCGGGAATTTTGTTATTCAGGAATTATCCAATTCGCAAATTTTCCAATCCGGGAATTTTATTATTCGGGAATTTTATTATTCAGGAATTTTCCAATTCGGTAATTTTCCAATTCAAAAATTTTATTCTTCGGGAATTTTTCAATTCGTAAATTTTCCAATTCGGGAATTTTATTACTCAGGAGTTTTCCAATTCGTGAATTTTCCAATCCGGGAATTTTATTATTCGCGAATTTTTCAATTCGGGCATTTTCCAATTCATGAATTTTCCAATCCGGGAATTTTCCAATTCGCAAATTTTATTATTCGGGAATTTTGTTATTCAGGAATTATCCAATTCGTGAATTTTCCAATCCAGGAATTTTTCAATTCTTGAATTTTCCAATCCGGGAATTTTCCAATTACGGTATTTTATAGAATTTTATTATTCGGGAATTTTATTATTCGGAAATTTTATTATTCGGGCATTTTCCAATTCGAGAATTTTCCAATTCGAAAAATTTTTATTATTCGGGCATTTTCCAATTCGGAAATTTTATTATTCGGGCATTTTCCAATTCGGGAATTTTCCAATTCGAAAATTTTATTATTCGGGCATTTTCCAATTCGGAAATTTTATTATTCGGGCATTTTCCAATTCGGAAATTTTATTATTCGGGCATTTTCCAATTCGGGAATTTTCCAATTCGGAAATTTTATTTTTCGGCAATTTTATTATTTGGAAATTTTTAATTCGGGAATTTTATTTTTCGGGATTTTTCAGTCATCCCTTGAAATCTTTTTAAAAATCGAGAACTAAATTAGATTTCGCACACAGTATGTTTTCTCTAAAAGCTCCAGATATTGAGAGAAAATAAACGATATTGTGGAATTTCCCTTTCATCAGAAAGTTATAGGTTTCGCAACAATAAATTATGTTTATATTTTTTGTACTTTTTAGCCTATTTTAAAAAATAACAAATTTACAAAAAAAAGAAAATTGAAAAAAATAGATTTTTTTCTCAGCTCTTAACGTTGAGATATATTGACAATGAAAATAAATTACAACCTGAGCGGACACAATGAAAAATGATTTGTTTCTTGTAGACTTCTATTGTTATTAACAAATAGAAAATTTAAATCCTTTTTTTTGCGAAAAAAATCTTTGGTATCTTATATGTATTTAAATAGCTTATCACACTGACTAAGCTCCAGAAAATTGTTAAGAATTTTAGCTTTGTTATAAATAATTTAAGCGAACAAATAAAAAATATTTATTCTTTTTTCACGGGATTATTTATTAAAAAGCAAAATGTTAAGTGTGAATAATAATATGCATTTTAGTAAGCCCTTTAAACAATTTAGATAAATATAAAATGATAAAATTTTTTTTTCGAAAAAAGCATGAAGATGTTCTATTTGTTAACATAAAATTATTTATAAAATTATTATTATTAATAAAATTCAAGGTTTAACAATTTTCTGGAGTTTATTATGTTTGTGAAACTTCTTCTATAAATATCAGACGGCAAATAATTTATTTCGCGCAAAAATTATGAAAATTGTATAAATGTTAAATTAAATTATTTATAACAAAGCTAAATATTAAGTGTAAAAAATAATTTGCAGTCCAATACATCTATTAAAATATTTTCAAATATATAAGATGAAAATAGAAAATTTTCCGCAAAGAAAGAACGAAAATTTTCTATTTGTTAACTTAAATTATTTATAACAAACCTCAATTTCGAGATTTGACAATTTTCCAAGGATTATTATATTTAAACAGCTTTTTCTATAAATACTAGACGGCAAAGAAATTTTTCCGCGAAAAAAGGATGAAAATGGTCTTTTGTTAATTTAAATTGTTTATAACAAAGCTAAATTTTAGATTTTAACAATCTTCTGAAATTTATTGGTCTATTTGCTACTATTTGTTATTATTTATAACAAAGCTAAATGTTAAGTTTATATGATAATATGAGAACAAAGGATCCTATTCGATTATATCAGATCCTATCTGGATCTATCCGATTCTATTCAATCCTATTTGATTCTGCAAGATCCTATCCTATTCGATTCTATCTCTTCCTGTCTGATTCTACTTGTTTACATCCGATCCTATCCGATTATACCCGATCATATTTTATCCTATCTGATTCTATCTGATCATATTCGATTCTATCAGATTCTATCCAGCGTATCTAAGTCTATCCAATCCTCTCCGATTTTATCCAATCCTACTTGATTCCAACCGATTCAATCCGATTTTATTCGATTCAATAGATGCTATCCGATCCTATCTGACTCTGTTCGATCCTAATCGATTCTATCAGGTCCTAACAGATCCTATCCAATCCAATACGGGTTATTCGATCCTACTCGTTTCTATCCAATCCTACTCGATTCTATCCGATCCAATCCGATTATATATGATACCATATGGTCCTATCCGATCATAATCTGATTCTTTCCAGTCATATCCGATTCTATCCAATCCTACGTGATCATATCCGATTCTATCAGATCATCCCGATCCTATCTGTGTCTATCCGATTTTATCGAATACTATCCGATTCTACACGATCCAATCAGATTATATCTGATCCTGGCCGGTCCTCTCCGATCATATCTGATTCTAGCCAGCCCTATTCGATTATATCAGATCATATCCGCTCCTATTTGATTATATCAGATCATATCCGATCCTATTTGGGTCTATTCGATCCTATCCATTTTTATCCAATCGTATTTTATTCTATCCGATCCGATTTTATTCGATCCAATACGATGTTATCCGATCCTATCTGATTCAATCCGATTATATTTGATTCTATCAGAAGCTATATCTATAAATATTAGACAGCAAAGAATTTTTTTCGCAAAAAAATTATTATTATTAAATATTAAAAATATTAAATATTATTAAATTATTATTTTTATCTTAAATTATTTATAACAAAGCTAAATTTGCAGGTTCACCCATTTTCTTTAGGTTAGTAAGTTTGAAAATATACTTTGATACAAATAAGATGGAAAATATTTTTTTCCGCGTAAAAGTTATGACAATATATGAGGTGGCAAATCATTTTTTTTAGTAAAAAAAAGTATGAAAATGTTTTATTTGTTAATAAAAGATGTTTATAAAAAAATTTTTATTAATTAAAATACGAAAAAAAATAACTCGCGGGTTTCAACTCGATTCACCTAATATTGACGATTCTGAATAAAATTTGAAAAAACGTCTCCTTTATGGGAAAACAATTTTTTATGGGATCCTATCCTATCCGATTCTATCTCCTCCTATCTGATCCTACTTGATTACATCCGATCCTATCCGATTATACCCGATCATATTTGATCCTATCTGGTTCTATCCGATTGCATTTGATCCAATCCGATTATATCTGATCCTATCTGGTCCTATCCGATCATATATGATTCTACCCAAACCTATCCGATTCTATCCAATTATATCGGATCCTATTTGAGTCTACCCGATCCTACTCGATTCTATCACAGCATATCCGATCTATTCTGGGTCAATTCGATCCTATCCGATTATATCCAATCCTACTTGATTCTATTCGATCATATTTGATCCTATCTGGTTCTACACGATTCTATCTGGGTCTATTCGATCCTATCCGTTTCAATCCATTCCTATCAAATTCTACCCGATCCAATCCGATTATATCTGATCCTATTTGGTCCTATCCGATCATATGTGATTCTATCTGATAATATTCGTTTCTAGCACATCATATTCGATCATATCTGAGTCTATCCAATCCTATCCGATTCTATCCAATCTTATTTTGTTCCAGCCGATCCAATCCGATTTTATTCGATTCAATACGATGCTATACGATTCTATATAATTCTGTCCGATCCTATTTAATAGTATCAGATGCTAACAGATCCTATCCGATCCAATATGGGTTTATTCGATCCTATCCGTTTCTAACAATATCTTAACCGAATCTATCGAATCTATCCAATCCTATACGATTCTATCCGACCCAATCCGATTATACCTGATCATATTTGGTCCTATCCGATCATATATGATTCTATCTGATCATATTCGATTATGTCAGATCCTATCTGGGTCTATCCAATCCTATCCGATTCTATCCAATCCTATTTGATTACAGCCGATCAAATCCGATTTGAATCGAATCAATACGATTCTATCCGATCGAATCTGATTCCATCCGATCTAATCCGATCATATTTGATCCTATCTGGTTCTATGCTATTCTATCCGACTCAATCCTATTATACCTGATCCTATTTGGTTCTATCCGATCATATCTGATTATATCTGATCATATTCGATTCTATCAGATCATATCCGATCCTATCTGGGTCTATCCAATTCTTCCGATTCTACCCAATCCTATTTGATTCCAGCCGATCCAATCCGATTTTATTTGATTCAATACGATGCTATCCGATCCTATCTGATTCTGTCCAATCCTATTCAATTCTATCCGATCCTAACAGATCCTATCTGATACAATACGGGCTTATTCGATCATATCCGTTTCTATCCAATCCTATCCGATTCTATCCGTTATAATCGGATTATATCTGGTCCAACTGGTCCTATTCGATGATATCTGATTCTATTTAATCCTTTTAAGCCTTTTTTGTGGATTTAAACAAATTTGGGGACGATGTGCATGAAAATTCGAAAAAAATTCAATCTATTTTTGGACCACCTTACTGCCTATGCAGGTGATTTCGAAACATTTTAATTTTTTTAAACTGCGCTATGTAGAATGTAGGTAACTTTAATTACTCTGCAGTTCACCTGCCTCAGAGAGTAAATGCCAGTCTCTAGTTACCACACGCCGATAATGTATCACACATGAAAAATAATTATATTCACTTTCCTTAATGGCCATGACTTGTCTGCAAAGGGACTTTGCTCTTCGACTCCACAGAAAAAGAGAGCGAATCAAAACAAATCATTTTAGCAAAACTCAGCGCCTCAGAGCTCTTCTTTATTTTCTTCTTAAACAATTTTCAATACAATAGAAAACAAACACAAGTGCGATTACTATTTTTTGGTGTCTCGCGCAATTTTGGGATTAAGTCCGCAGGGCCGCCACCTATTATATTTAGGTCTACAAATTAATTCGGTGCCTTTAGTTTGATGTCTTGTAACACTTGGTCAAAGTTGAATTTTCGTTCGTCCTAAGGTAGTTTTGAAGAGCGAACCTTAAACTTCAAGACACAATCGTATAGGTGGCGGCCCTGCGCACTTAATCTAAAAAATCATTAGTGAATACAATCGCGTCCGACAAGGAGCATTTGAGAAACTGTATTATTTTTGCATTTTAATCACCATTTTGAAATCTCTGGAACTACTTTTTACACTTTTTATGAGTCACCGCACCTTCTCCCAAGGCTGACTAAATCATTTCGGTCGCCTAAGCTGCATTTTTTTCAATTGGAATGCAGAAGAAAGCAGTGTCTCAAATGCTCTTTATCGGACACCAATGCATTTGCTAATAATTTTTTAGACTAAGTCAGCAAGGCCGCCATCTATTATATTTAGATCTACAAATTAATTCGGTGCCTTTACTTTGATGTCTTGGAACTCTTGGTTAAAGTTGATTTTTTTCCGTCCTAAGGTAGCTTTAATGGGCGAAACTTAAACTTCAAGACACAACATTATAGGTGGCGGCCCTGCGGACTTAACCTACAAAATCATTAGTGAATACAATTGCGTCCAACAAGGAGCATTTGAGAAACTGCATTCTTCTTTCACTTCAATTCAAAAATAGCCATTGTGAAATCACTGGAACTATTTTTTAGACGTTTTATGAGTCACCGCACCTTCTACTAAGGCTGACTAAATCATTTCGGTCGCCTCAGATACATTTTTTCTCAATTGGAATACAAAAAGAATGCAGTGTCTCAAATATTCCTTGTTGGACACCACTGTATTCACTAATTATTTTATAGGTTATGTCCGCAAGACCGCCACCTATTATATTTAGGTCTACAAATTACTTCGGTGCCTTTAGTTTGATGTCTTGTAACTCTCGGTGAAAGCTGAATTTTGTTCCCGTCCTAAGGTAGTTCTGAAGGGCGGAACTTAAACTTGAAGACACAATCTTATAGGCAGCGGCCTTACGGACTTAATTAAAAAAAAATCATTATTGAATACAATCGCGTCTGACACGGAGCATTTGAGACACTGCATTCTTTTTGCATTCCGATTCGAAAATCATCATTGTGAAATCTCTGGAACTACTTTTTACACGTTTTATGTGTCATCCCACCTTCTCCGGAGGCTGACAAAATCATTTCGGTCGCCTCAGCTGCATTTTTTTCAATTGGAATGCAAAAAGAAAGCAGTGTGTTAAATGTTCTTTATCGGACACCAATGTATTCACTAATAAGTTTTTAGACTAAGTCCGCAAGGCCGCCACCTATTATATTTAGGTCTGCAAATTAATTCGGTGCCTTTATTTTGATGTCCTGTAACTCATGGTTAAAGTTGAATTTTTTTCCCGTCCTAAGGTAGTTTTCAAGGGCGAACCTTAAACTTCAAGACACAATATTATAGCTGGCGGTCCTGCGAACTTAACCTAAAAAATTATTAGTGAATACAATCGCGTCCGATAAGGACCATTTGAGAAACTGCATCATTTTTGCATTTCAATCACCATTTTGAAATTTCTGGAACTACTTTTTACACTTTTTATGAGTCAAGGCACCTTCTCTTAAGGCTGACTAAATCATTTCGGTCGCCTCAGCTGCATTTTTTTCAATGTGAATGCAAAAGAAAGCAGTGTCTCAAATGTTCTTTATCGGACACCAATGCATTTACTAATAATTTTTTAGACCAAGTCCGCAAGGCCGCCAACTATTATATTTAGATCTATAAATTAATTCGGTGCCATTATTTTGATTTCTTGTAACTCTTGGTGGAAGTTGAATTTTTCCCCGGTCCTAAGGTAGTTTTAAAGGACGAAACTTAAACTTCAAAACACAACCTTATAGGTGGCGGTCCTGCAGACTGAACCTAAAAAATCATTAGTGAATACAATGGCGTCCAACAAGAAGCGTTTGAGATACTGCGCATTCGTTTTGTATTCCAATTCGAAAATCACCATTGTGAAATCTCTGGAACTACTTTTTACACTTTTTATGAATCACCGCACCTTCTCCTAAGGCTGACTAAATCATTGCGGTCGCCTTAGCTGCATTTTTTCAATTTGAATGCAAAAAGAAAGCAGTCTCTCAAATGTTCTTTATCGGGCACCAATGTATTCACTAATAAGTTTTTATACTAAGTCCGCAAGGCCGCCACCTATTATATTTAGGTCTGCAAATTAATTCGGTGCCTTTATTTTGATGTCTTGTAACTCTTGGTTAAAGCTGAATTTTTTTCCCGTCCTAAGGTAGTTCTGAAGGGCGAAACTTAAACTTCAAGACACAATCTTATAGGTGGCGGTCCTGCAGACCTAACCTAAAAAATCATTAGTGAATACAATGGCGTCCAACAAGGAGCGTTTGAGATAATGCGCATTCTTTTTGCATTTCAATTCGAAAATCACCATTGTGAAATCTCTGGAACTACTTTTTACACGTTTTATGTGTCACCGCACCTTCTCCTAAGGCTGACTAAATCATTTCGGTCGCCTCAACTGCATTTTTTCCAATTGGAATGAAAAAAGAATGCACTGTCTCAAATATTCCTTGTTGGACACCACTGTATTCACTAATTATTTTATAGGTTATGTCCGCAAGACCGCCACCTATTTTATTTAGGTCTACAAATCAATTCGGTGCCTTTAGTTTGATGTCTTGTAAAACTTGGTCAAAGTTGAATTTTTTGTCCGTCCTCAGGTATTTTTAAAGGGCGAAACTTAAACTTCAAGACACAATATTATAGGTGGCGGTCCTGCAGACTTAACCTACAAAAACATTAGTGAATACAATGGCAATAAGAATGCAGTGTCTCAAATGTTCCTTATCGAATACAATTGTATTAAATAATGATTTTTGGGGTTAAGTCCGCAAGACCGCCACCTATTATATTGTGTTTTAAAGCTTAAGGTTCACCCTCTAAAACTACCTTAGGGCGGGAAAAAATTCAAGTTGACCAAGAGTTACAAGACATCAAAGTAAATGCACCGAATTAATTTGTAGACCTAAGAGGACCTTTAAAAAAAAAATTTTTTAAATTTCAAAAACAAATTTCAAACAAAATTTTTTTTTTTAATTCCGAGAAAAAAATCGCTGGGGGATTGTAATCACCCTCAATACATCAACATATTTAATAAATTTCAAAAAAATGTTCGAAAAAAAATTCAAACCAAAATTTCAAAAAATACTTTTTAGGAATTATTTTCCTTATTATATTAATATTCAAATACCAGAATCTTAATCTTGTAACGTTTTTAACATACAATCTTTCATACGAGGAATAAAGCAAATTGAAATTAAAATAAAATAAAAACCAGTGTGTGGTAGTGGGGCCACGCGGCAGAAGTGAAACTTTGACGGATTAAATTTGAAATTTTTCGTGAGGAATCATCATGAGTTTTGAGGAGATCGCATACTAGAGAGTGCAGAGAGAGAAATAGCATATACACAGGCATTGGTTAGCGTGGCAGTAGTGGGGATATCGAAGAGGAGTATTCAGAGCAATTGCAAATATAATCCTTTATCATCCTTGACAGTTATTTAAAGTGCCCCTTATAGAAATTCCCTGACTTTTTCCAGACTTTTTTCAAAATCCCTGAAATTCTCCGACCAATAAAATTCTCTGATTTTTTCCTGATTTTCGGGTTTTCCCTGACCTACAGCCACACTAGAAATACTGTAGCTTCACGATTTTCACCATAATTAAATAAACAATCTTTCGCTAAAAAGGTAGTTTTTAAAAATATTTTTTTCTTTAAACGAATAAAAATTCCAGGACCAAGAGCAAAATTCAAGGACTTTTCCAGGTTTTCAAAGATTTCCAGGACATGTCTTGAAATGAATTCAAGTATTTTTTTTTAAATCGGTACTCTTCAAAAGTTGAATTTTTTTCATTTTTGTCAATAAATGAATAAATAAAATAAAACACCTTTTTGAAAATCTGTTCCGTGAAATTTCTGTGGAATTTTATCAGCTTTTTTGAAAAAAAGTTTGAGTCGACTGTGGCTTGTCCTGAAAACCACTTTGCGGAGCAAGATTCAAATCCGGTTTTAAATTCTTCAATAACAAAAAAAAAGATTTTTACCACAAAACCAGATTTTAATCCTCCGAAGAAACTGTACAATATAAAATACGATAAAGAAATTTTCGCACATTTCTCAACACGCACTGTAAGTGGAAAGGATAATATTTAAAATTAGAAAGAGTGAAAATAAATTATAAATGTGTGACAGAAAATTTATTAGCGAGAAAATAGCACACTAGAATAAATAAATCTTGTTTATCGTGCAAACAAATTTCCTTTCTCCTCTGTTTTTGCAATCGTTGAATGTTGATAGAGAGGGATTTTCCGTGGATCTAATGATCGAATTTTTTATCACTAAAAGAGAATTTTATTTAATTTTCTCCCTCTTTATGTATAATCATTTTTTGCCATTGTTCGAAACTGTCGTCAAGGCTTTATTGCAGGTATTTATCTACAATTCTGCGATTCGTAATATCCTGTTTGCGTTACGAGACTACGATAATGGTTGGTTTCTTCTCTATAATTTGGAGGTGACGCGTTATTTAGATCTCATTATTTTTCAATTTTTTAGTTTTTCAGCGCATCGAACACCGACCCATGCGATTAAAATCGCATTCTAAGAACTTGATTATTTTTTTTCATTTATTTACTTTATTTATAGTTACAATCACATTCCGATAATGTAGACAGTTTATTTTTAGTCACAAGAAATTTTTTCACTGTCATTTTTTCAACAGTAGAGAATATGATATGGTTATTTTCAGATTTTGTTATTATTTTATTATTATTTATTCATTCGTTTGTTCGTTCGATCGATTGTCCCTCCGTTGATCCATCCATCCATTCCATCCACCCGTCAGTCTATACATCCGTCAGTCCATCCATATATCCATCCGTCAGTCTATCCATCCATCCATTTATCCATTCATTCCATTGATTCCATCCATGCACCCATCCATTCCATTCATCCATTCCCTTCATCCATTCCATCCATCCATTCCATCCATCCATTCCATCCATCCATCCATCCATCCACCCACCCACCCATTCATCCATCCATTCATTCCACCCATTCATCCATCCATTCATTCCATCCATTCCATCCATCCATTAATCTATCCGTCAGTCTATCCATCC
>CAKNYM010022792.1:0-34824 GCA_932195095.1 Andricus curvator | reverse complement strand
GGGGGGGGGGGGTATCTAAAAAACTTTGAACAAGAGGGAGGGGTGAGTCCAAAATCACTGAAGATAGCGTCACGCAATGTGTGGGCTCTCTAACCTAAAATCTTGGTTTTCGGCATACATAGTAGAGACGAATTTGACAGACAATAAGCTATAACTTAAGCTGAAATATATGTGGCGAATGAGTATCTCGAAAATTCACGACGCCGAATTGAAAGCCGTTGCCAAATGGGACGCAAATACAATGAGGCAAAGGAGACTCGAAGCTTGGCTCGCGACTGTCTTTCTGATAAAAGCCAATAATCCAGCGAGCAATAGAAATCCCCCAACCGCTGGTTCTATTCCTTCTATCATACGTACTTCCCGGCACATTCGCAAACACATCCCAACCTCATATACACGAACTGAAACTCACCCACTTTGTTTTCACAGGGCCAATATTATATCTCTTAGATCATAATTCTAGGCAATTTGTTAATGAGTAATCTGCTACTGCTCCATATGGGATAAGAAACAAAGATTATTCAATTCAAAGATTAATTTTCTACTAAAAGACAAATTTTGAACCAGTTGAATTCAACTACAAAAATTATTCGAATTAGGTGTCGCGCGGCCTACAAAAAAGGGCTTTGTAGACTATTAAGACGCCAATTAAGTCGTTCAAACATCCCCCTCTCATACTTTTTCTCCCCCACTACCAATAACTTCCCCTCTCCTCCCTCGCTTCATCGCCCCTTTACAGGCAGTTCCTTCCCAAATTTCTTCCTCTTCTTTCCCTTCACGCACTTGCTGATCTAACTCCCCTTCTCCTACTTCCATTCTCCAGCGATCACTTTTCATTCCCTGCTCACCCGCGCTTTCCGATTAGCTCGCCATTCACTTCCCCCACTAGGCTCCCTCACTTACAATTATTTTGCCTAATTCCCCTTCCCTTGCAATGCTTAAAAGAAACTTCATCAAAAACATCTCTTTTTTAGATCCAAGTATTTATATGCGTCTTCATATTCCCCCTCCGATACTTTCCCTTCCCTACTTCTCCACCCCTCAGTTCACTTTTCGCAGTCACTCTCTTACCGAACTTCTTGCTCCTCTACTTCCCCTCTCCTCACTTCCCCAGCTAACACTCCCATTCTCCAACTTCGAATCCCCAGCGATCACTTTCCATCCTCTGCTCACCCGCGCTACCCAGCTAGCCATTCCATCACTTCACTAACTAGCATTACCCCTTCCAATCATTTCCCATAATTTCCTCTTTACTTTCCCTGCTTACCCTCGCCTCATTTTCTCTCTATTCCTCTATTTCGCTACTGTTCCTTTTCTTCATTTCACCTATTTCTCCTGCGCTTATTAACCCTCAATTCCCTTCTCCTCTTTTCCCATAATTCCTCTCCCTTTGTTTCCTAACACTTTCCATACGGCTCCTTCCTAATTTCCCCTACTTCCCGTCCCCTCATTTTACCTCGCTTCCCCCACTTCGCCTTCCATAATTTCCCTTCACTTAACCTAATTCCTTTTCCCTCTTTTGCCCTTGCTTCTCTTAATTTCCCTCCCTTATTTTCTGCAAATTCCCCTACATTTCCTCTTCTCATTTTGCCTCACTTCACTTACTAACTCTCCCCTAATTACCCATCACATCACCCACTTTCCAATTTCCCCTTATTTCTTCGCCTGAGAAAAAAGTACGACCCGGTCTACGAAATCCTAAAAAACTAATTTTCAACAAAGCAGTTGAATCCTCAACCAAAATGATGAATTTTCCACCTAAAGCAATTAATATAAAGAAAAAATGCATGTATTTTCTACAAAATAGTTGAATTGACAACTTATAAAGGATGAATTTTCAACCAAAAATGGAATAGTTAAATTTTCAGATAAAAAATTAATTTTGACCAAAAAATAAAATTCCAAAAAAAAACCGTTAAGTTTTGAAATAAATAGTTTAATTGTTAACCCGATATTTCATTTTTTTATAAAGTAGTTGAATTTTCAAACAAAAATATAAACTTTCAACCAAAAAGTTAATTTTCCACCAAATAGTTTAATTTTCAACCTAACTGTTGAATTTTCAAGTCAAAAGGAAAATAAATATTCTACAAACAGTTGAATTTTCAACTAGAAAATATCCATTTTCGACAAGAAAATTGATTATGAACGAAACATGTAATAGTTAAAATTTCAACCAAAAAAGTTTTAATTCGAAATTAAAAACAGGTAAATGTACCCAAAAAAGATGAATTTTCAACCAACCAGTTGCATTTCTAACTAAAAGAGATGAATTACCAACCAAAAAGATTAATTTTCTACGAAAAAATACGAATTTTTAACAAAATACATGAATTTTCAACTGGAAAAGACCAATTTTTAATTTAAAATATAAAATTTTTCCAAAAATGGAATAGTGAAATTTTCGGAAAAGAAAATTCATTCTAAGAAAAAAAAATTTAGCAAAACTGTTAAATTTTCAATGAAGAAGCTGAATTTTAAATGAAAATGATGAATCTTTAAAAAAAAGAATTTTAATAAAGGATTTTAACATTTAAATAAATAATTAAATTATCAAAAAAAGTTGATACTTCAACTAAGAAGATGAATTTTCAGCCAAATATTTTTATAACTTTAATTTTCTACGGAAAAAGACGAATTTTCAACTGAATATATGAATTTTCAACTTGAAAAGATCGATTTTTAATTTTAAATATAAATTTTCAACCAAAAATGAAATAGTTACATTTTCAGGCAAGAAAATTAATTTTCAACCACAACAATTATTTTTTGACAGAATAGTTACCTTTTCAATTAAAGAGCTGAATTTTCAATTTGAGTTATGAATCTTGAAAACATTTTTTTTCAAAAAGAGTTCAACAATCAACCAAACACATCAATTTTCAACAAACATTAAATATTTTAATCGAGAACATCAATTTTCAACCTAATATTTGAATTTGTAACTAAAAAAGAGAAATTTTCGAACACAAATAGAATATTTAAATTTTAAGTAAAGAAATTGATTTTCAACAAAAAATGAGCACTTTTAAGCAAAATGGATGAATTTTCAACCAATAAGATAATTTTCCACGAGAAAAAAAGAACAAATTTTCAATAAAATATATGAATTTTCAACTAGAAAAGATCAATTTTCAATTTAAAACATACATTTTTAACTAAAAATGGAATATTTAAATTTTCAGGCAAGAAAATTAATATAATAATTTTCAAGAAAAGTGTTCAAAATTCAACCAATTACTTGAATTTTCAACAAAAGGTTGATATTTTAACCGAGAACATGAATTTTCAAACAAATACTTGAATTTTCAACTAAAAAATATAAATTTTAACTGAAAATGGATTACGCAATAAAACAAATTCTTATAAAAAAAACAAGTTTTTAGCAAAATAGATAAATTTCGAACCAAAGAGCTGAATCTTCAATTAAAATGATGAATTTTTGAATAAAAAAGATAAATATTCAAAGAAAAATGGGATAGTTTAATTTCCAGTAAAAAAATTATTTTTCAACTGAAAATGAAACGATTTTTCTACAAAATAGTTAAATTATCAACCATGTCTACCAAAGAGATCTTTAACCAAACAAATGAATTTTTAACAAAGTAGTTCAACTTTCAAGCAAGTAGTTAAATTTTTGACCAAAAAGGACGAATGAATTGCAAACCAAAAATATAATGATAGATTTTTAAACAAACAAAAATTAACTTACAACCAAGAATGGCTGGATTCTCTTATTGCGTCCTAATTATTCAGTTCACATTCAAGCGAAAAAACGAGAAAAAGGTGAAGTTTCTTGAAAACAGGAAAAAAAAAGAATGATTGAAAAAGGGGGAAATAGGGGCACTTTTGCGCAAAATTAGCAAACTTTCTTAAAATTTATTATCAGGAAACCTCAAATTGGTAACTTTATAGTTTGCGATTCCGAATCGTACAATTGGGAAATTTTTAATAATCAACTACTTTATAAAAAAATGAAATATCGGGTTAACAATTAAACTATTTATTTCAAAACTTAACGGTTTTTTTTGGAATTTTATTTTTTGGTCAAAATTAATTTTTTATCTGAAAATTTAACTATTCCATTTTTGGTTGAAAATTCATCCTTTATAAGTTGTCAATTCAACTATTTTGTAGAAAATACATGAATACATGAGCATTTCAAATGGTTGAATTTGGACATTCATCAAATCAAAACCTAAAATTTTTCAACCTAAAAATGCCTTCGATCTGAAATTGAAAATACAAAATTACCTTCCAGAAGACTCTATTCAAGTTGAGCAATGTTCATAAAATTTGGATTATAGAGACATTACATGTTGGACTCTGCCAAAGAGAATACAGATGAAGGAGATTGAGAATTATTCCAACTGAGGAAGAAAGAAAGGGAAATTTCACTCTAGGAGCAAACGGATGGTATGATCGAAATTCGATCCTAGGTAAAATAGAACAAATGTTTATTTCCCGGAGCGCGCTCTTATAACAAATGTCCCGAGGAGAGATTCCAAGTGAGGAGAGAAAAACTCGATGAGAAATCTGAGAGAGACTCCTTGTCTCGAATCTTTGATTCGACTCTGCAGTCGTAGCGGCTGGAATTTAAATGTCACCGACCTGAAGACTTATTTTCTATGCAGCTAAATTTGTCCAATTCCTCGAGATGAAAAGAGCCAAACTTAAATTCAGTAACGCAAATTTTCATAAAGTATGATAAGCCTTCTAGAAATAATCGATTGGACACGATTCATAACGATTAAGGGTGATCAAAAGTTGAATCGGTTTAAATTGTTGCTAATTGTGTCAATTGTTCCCAATCGGGTTGAATTGAGTAAATGCACTTGCCTGCAGTGCGGCCTCTGCAGTTTTCATTTGTAACACACATGACGCCCACGTGTTTATAGGTTGGAAATTAAATTTTTAATAATTCAACAAAAATTTCAAGTACAAAAAATAGAATGTTTGTTCAGGCGCTATACCAAATGAAGAGTCGAAAGTATGTGAGTTAACGGTACGCAAAAATCATGCCATCTAACGATGTGACAGTGATATATTTTTTTTTAAATTCACTCTCTAAATCCGAATTAGTAGAAATTTTACTAATTCAATTAGTAGCATTGTATCTGACCGTTAAATTAGTGATTTTATCACTTTCTACTAAATGAAATGGTAAGATTTATGTTACTAAATGAATTAGTAAGGGTATTCTACTAATCTGCTTAGTAGTACCAACTTACTAATTCAATGTGTAGCAATGAATTGCTAAGAGCACATAATTTAATAATTTCTAAAATACATTCTGCTGGTTTTTGAGTTTTGATGCGGCCAAAATGTGAACTTGTGAAATTAGGTAGAATAACAGCGTTCTCAGATATTAAAATATTAAAATTATTATTATTGTATAAAATCTTTGATAGAAAATAAAATTAGATTTTGTATTACAATTTTAATAATTTGATGAAAGTAAAAAAAATTAATTTCTCATAAAATCATTCTAAAACTAATAAGAGAAAACCCAATAGATAATTTTTTAATTAAAAAATGTACTCTCAAATTGTTGAATTGAATATCGCTATTTGATTTTACGTATCTCGCATCTTCAAACAATATAAAAATTACAATACAAATAATAATATTGCAATGACACTTCTCGACGCTTATTATTATGTTTTAATTAAATTCTCGATCATGATCGTTCGATATGAGCAGCTCGGTTCAACGATATGAAGTGAGACGAGATTTAAAAAAAAAAGAGATTTCAAAAAACGAGTATCTTCCACGAACGTGGTTATTTCTCGATCGTTGTAATCGACGTGCATCACTAATTCTGACGGAAAAGAGTGGGTTATAATGCAATTATTTGCAGAACGAATCGTTTATCTTATAGCTTCTTTAAAATGGGCAAGTTTTTGTTTAATATTAGTAATGAGGTGAATAATTTAAAGGGATCTGGGAAAGTTTCGTTGGAAAAAATTAGGTTAACTAAAATTTATTTTCAGAGAAATTCAAGACCTTCGAGGAATACAGTGTGCAGCAATTGGCTGAAATACTTAAAAATCACTTGGATTCAGACACTGTAGCCAAACTGGAAGGTATGAAAAGCTAACCCTCAAAAGTGCACTGGACTTTTCCAAATGTCCGAATATAAATTATTATTACATATTCCATTTATATGATTGATATGACTGATTGTTACCTTTGTACAATAAGTATTTTCTAAGTCAACACGATTTTGAATTTTTCATAATAAAGAGCAAATTAATAAAGTTGCCTCTAGCCTCGGAGAACTCGGTCGGGAAATTCTAACTTTGTAAGTGCTGAGTTAAAAATTTTGCTTCAAACAGGGTAAAAGTTGAATAATAGTCTTATTTAAAACAATTTTGTTATCCGTACCAACAAGTGAATTTGAAATTATTTGCACTATCATTTATTGTCTCATTTGAAGATATAATAAAAATATTGATATACATTTTTTAATAAAGACTATGTTACATAAAAGTCGACGTACCATATCGTGATTAACTATAACAGAATTAGAATCTACCTAGATGGTTAAAAAAATTTTAATCACTTTACAGCTTCTAAGTCGAATTTTCGGGTTAAAAATTGTCGTTTGATTGTTGCTACGAATAAAGAGCTTGTTTTAAAGAAGATTTTAAAGTCTTCTTCATGTTTTAAACTCACACTTTTGAGGCAGCACTTATAATTATGAGATCTAGTTTTCCTAAGGCACAAAAATGATTATTTAACCTACATTTTAAACAGAATCTAAAATTTGGTTGTCTTCAAAAAAACCTTTTTTAGTCACCTTACTGTTGAACTGCGGATAAGTTAAAATAAAAGTATCTAGATACTTTGAAGCGCAAAAATTTTAATTTAGTTTATTTAATTTCTTCAAGTGAAAACATAACCATTATATTTTTGTTTGAAAATTGATCGTTTTCAGTTCAAAATTCAAATATTCATCTTCTTGCAATTTTTTCTGTCCCTTGTCTGAAAATGGAAAATTCAATTCATGTTGAAAAGTAGTTTTTTTGTTGAATTGAACTGTTTCTGATTAAAAATTAATTCTTTTTTCTTGAATATCAACTACTACATTTTTCGTTCAGAATTCATCTTTTTTGGAATACAAAATCACTGAGTTAAAAGATAAACTCTTTTGTTGAAAATAAATTTTTGTTGTTCAAGATTCATCATATTAATTAAAAATGTATCTCTTTGGTTGAAAAGTTAGCTATTATGTTGAAAAATTGTTTTTACTTTAACAGAAAATTATTTTTTTTTCAAAATGAAAATGTAATTATTCCAGTCGAATATTCCAACATTTTAGTTGAAAATTCCTCTCCTTAGTTTAACAATACAAAATTAAAATTTTAACCATTTAATTTTAGGTTGAAAAATTACCATTTTTAGTTGAAAATTCAACTATTCCAGACAATGGTTCATCATTTTATTTGAAAATTCATCACTTTGGCTGAAAATTTGTTTTTTTTTTCTGGAAAATTAATTCTTTTGACTGAAAATTCAACTATTTGGTTGAAAGTTTGTCTTTTTTAGTTGAGATTTCTTCTATGTTCTTCAAAAGACGTATTTTTTGTAGAAAATTATTCTTTATGTTTCAAAATTAATCTTATTGTTTGAAACTTTATCTTTTTGGTGGTAAATTCAAGTATTCATCATTTTAGTTGAATTTTCATCTTTTTGATTGAAGATAAAAACTACTTGGTTAAAAGTTACTCTTTTGTCAAAAATTCATCTATTTCAGTAAAAGATTCATCATTTTAGTTCAAAAAAATTTTTTTTTCGGGAAAATGAATTTCCTAAGTGAAAATTTATCGATTCCATTTTTTGTCGAAAACTGATCTTTTTCAGTTCAAAATTCAACTATCAAATGAAAATTTGTTTGAATTATCATTCAAATTCATAGACTTTAGAGACAAATTCAAAAAATGATTAATTATGTTTTTAGTATTAATTGATTATTTAATTATTTAATGGTGCCAATATATTTAAGAATATCTTGTAATATAATTTGTTAAAGATTTATAAATTAAAAATTTTAATTAAATCTCCAGAAACTGAAAAAAAATTATAATAAACTCGCGAAACTATGGACTTATTCCGAATCGATTAAAAAAAAACAAGAGAAATATTTGAATGGCTCCGTACTGTAAAAAATTATACCTGAAACAAACATTAGATATCTGAATAGAACTTGAAATTGTCAGGGAATGTTTTTCCATGTCTGATTTCTTTATTTAGCTATACTGTAATAATAATTAACCATGATATACTAATTAAAAGTATGTAATACAAATTTTGTATTCTAGGATGCTAGTAACGTGCCTAAGGAAGTAGAGGGTATCCGGAATCAATCAAAGACAAGTATACAGCCGTACAATGTGTGGTGCAAAGTTTACAAAGATTTCCACCAAGTTATCTTGAGCTTATTGTTGGCATAATTTTTGAAGTTCGATATTTATATGTGTATCTTTCGTTTATTGCATTATATTTCAATAGTTTTATGTAGTTAAAAGAAAAACAGTTACGACTTCGTAGTTGATTTACTCTTGTAAAACCTTTAAAGATTATTAATATTCTAGTTTTAATTATTACTATCACATGTTTGCAATTCGGATTGAACTAACTTGTTTTTTAATCGGACCTAATCCGACTTCAATAATTTATTGATGGATTTCAAGAAAATTCTCTTCGTTGAAAAAACAGTTTTTAAATTTACTTGAAACTACCCTTTGAAATAGTAACCAGCAATACATTTACCAATTCATTTAGTAGATATAGTTGCCAATTCATTTATTCAGTTATTCTTACTCATTGAATTAGTAGATTCTTACTAATTACCAGTAAACGAATCGACACTATTTGAATTAGTAGAAAACTAATACCAATTAGTAGTTTTCTACTAATTCAGATTTACAGAGCATATTGTTGACATTTTTTTGTTTGAAAGCGTAAAACCCGCTTGTGAATAATTATCGCAATATCAAAATGCTATAGCGACAACTTAACCGTTAATTCAGAATAATGGATACCCAATGTAAAACGATTGGAATCATTAGAACGTAGGATGGCGCCAATATTTTGAAATTCGGACTAAATAAATTGTAGGTAACTCATTAAATTCTTTTAATTTTTAGTAGAAAAACTTATCCAATCTTTTTAAATGTCTTGCAGTATAACAATTTTGAGTTTATAAATAAGTTTGATTTGAAATTCTCAAAAATTTATAGTTTTAAATATTTAAAATACTCAATTTTGAATATTTCAAATAATTTGGTTTGCAATACCTAATCTTAAAATCTTTGAATTTTAAAGGTTTCAAATTTTTAATTGTATAGTATTCGATTGTTCAGAAGGCTTTATGTAATTAAAAAGTTGAATAAATTAACAATAATTGACAGGAATGGACTTGGAGATTTAACTATTGAAAAACTGTTACAGATTAAACTATTTTCAAATTCAAACATTAAAAATTGTGGTATTTACAGGTGAAATAGTTCAAAATTGCATTAAATACATGCAGGACGATTTCAAATTTTCGGTCTTTTCCCGGTTTTTCCTGGTCAAATTTTTCAATTTTCCCGGTTAACTGAAAGTAAAATATTCATGTTTGCCGCAAAACACAAACATTTATTTTATTTCATGACGTGCATTCTAGACACCCTTTAACACGACAGAGCAGAACATTGCAAAATAAATGAATATTAAAAAAATACCTAAATTTTCCACTAAAATTATCAATTTTTTCGCAAAAAAATTAAATAGTTAAACTTTCGGATGAAAAAATAAATTTTCAACAACAAAAAACAAACGGATTTTCAAAAAAAAAGTTGAATTTTCAACCAAAGTGATGAATTTTCAAATAAAATTATGAGTCTTCAACTGAATAGTTAAATTTTAAACAAACAAAAATAAATTTTCAAGTACAATTATGAATATTCAACTGAAACACTTGAATTTTCAAAGAAAAACATGAATTTTTAAACCAGAAGATTAATTTTCAATAAAAAGAATTATTTTGTGCGAAAAAATACAATTTTTCAACAAAATACATGAATTTTTAACAAGATTATTGAATTTTTGATTGAAGAAGACATATTTTGAACCAAATAGTAGAATTTTGAACTAAAAAAATAATAATTTTCAACCGAAAATGGAATAGTAACATTTTTAATTTAAAAAAATTAATTTTAAACCAAACAGAAGAGTTTTCAACTAAACAATGAATATTCAACTGAAATAGTTGAATTTTCAAGCAAAAAAATTAATTTGTACTGAAAAAGATAAATTGTCTACCAAAAATTGAATAATTAAATTTCAAGTTTAAAAATTTAATGTTTAACCAAACAAACGAAGTGATTAATTTTCAAATGAAATTGTGAATATTCAACTGAAATAGTTGAATTGTAAACCAGACAGATGAATTTTGTACTGAAATGATAAATCTGTAACTAGAATAATTGAATTTTGGACGAAGGAGGTGAATTTCTACCAAAATTCGAATTTTAAACTAAAAAAGATAATTTTGCTACCAAAAAATGAATAAATAAATTTTTATTCAAAAAACGAAAGCTCAAAAAAAAAGATGAATTTTTAACTAAAATTATGGAATATTCAACTGGAATAATAGTTACATTTTCATTTAAAAAAAAATAATTTTCAACCAAAGAACATTCAAAGAAAAAGAATAGTTGAATTTTATGCCAAAAAGATGAATTTTCAACCATAAAGATTATTTTTTTACAAAAAAAGTCCAATTTCCCACAAAGTACTCAAGTTTGCTGGGAAAATGTTTAATGATTTTTTATTTTGAAAAATTAATTTTAAGAGGATATTCGAAAAGATTTTCAAACAAATTTTCAATAATAAATGACAATTGAACAATTATTAATTTGGAAAATAATCGAGTAAGTTCAAAATATATTTAGAAGATTTGAAAATATTCCAAATTATTTTAAAACGTGAAAAGATTTCAAAACATTTAAAACACAATGTAGATTTTTGAGGATGTTGAAAAAAAAATTTATAAGCTTTTTAAGCATTCTGAAAGGTTTTAAATAAATAAAATATTTGTATTAAAATTCCTAGGAAAACTAAGAATAATTTTTTTTCTAATTAATTTAAAAGGAATATTTAATGAGATTTTCAAAATTTTCAAAAAATAATCTGAATGATTTTAAGGTAACTTTCTTATTTTTGCAGAATTTTCAAAAAATTGTAGGAAAAATTTGAGTTGCAAGATAATAAAATTATTATTAGATCCCTGGAAAATTGGAAAAAGATTTTTTCTTAACAAAACTTTTAAGAGAATATTTAAAAAGATCTCAAAACAAATTTTAATCTATAAATTATTGTTTTTGCTTAAAATTGATTAAAATGATATAATTTTGAAAATTTATGAATTTTTTGATTCATTCTTCAATTCACAGCATTGAAAATGATAGCGAGGATTTCTATCTTTTTAAAATATTTCAACTGTACGATATGTAAAAGTTAAAAATTGAAATTTCGCAGTTTAACGGCTTTTAATTAAAAAACTTTCAGATGAAAAGTTTTAAAAGCTTTCATTTCATACGCGAAAATCACTGTGCAGTTGAATTAACATTTTTTAAGCTTTAATTTTAAAAGTTAAAAATTCAAAAGTATTCCACTTTCAGTGTTTTAATTTGCGGTGCAGTTTTTATAACTTTAAATGAAAAAAAAATCGTTTTCATGAGTTCGAGTCTTTTAATTTTGAATTGTTCAATTTTGATTTGAAGTCAAAAAGTTGTTCTTATTTGACCTAGGATGACAAATATTAGGAACATTGCAATGACATAATTTAAAATTATCTCATTGCAATATTTTAAATATTTGTCATCTGATGTCCGAAAAGACCAACTTTTTGGCTGCAAAAGCTATAAATTCCTGTAGATTCTTGTAGAAAATTGAAACTACAATAAAATACAAAAATGTACAAAATATACAAAAAAGTACAAAATTTGTCTCAATAATAGAAAAAAGTTGTACTTTTCTGTAATTTTGTAAACTCTTTTCCACCAGGATTCATATATAGATTTCAAAAGATTTCAGGGGATTTCCAAGTATTTCTTAAAATTTTGAAGGATTTTAAGTTATTGTACGGGATTTTAAAGGATTTAAAGGTATTTAAAAAGATTTTGAAGTTTATCCACAAATTTTAGAAGATTTCAAACGATTTGACGGAATTTCAGAGGCTTTTCGAATAATTCGAAAGATTTCAAGGCATTTCAACAGCTTTTGAAAGTGCTTAATATCTTGTAAGGAATTCCAAGAGATTCGGGTTGATTGTCACTGATTATAAACATTTTATTGAATTTTGAAGGGATTTAAAAGATTTTGGAAGATTTCGAAAAATTGCACGGAATTTCAAAGATTTAACCAGATTTTAAGAGATTTTAAGGGATTTCCATGCATTTTAAATGACGATAAGGGATTCTTATGGGGTTTTGAAGACTTCAAGCATTTTCAAGGTTTTTTCAGTTTTAAAAGGGTTTGAAGGAAATTTCAGGATTTAAACAAATTTCCACATAATTCAAAAAATTTAAACGCATTTATAAAATGTTTAAAAGAATTCACACGATTTCAAAGGATTGCAAACGAAGGGTTAATTACTCGGATTTTTGCTGTACACTAGATTGCAAAATTGCAAGATTGCAAGATTGCATAGAATGCAAAAGATTCCATGGATTATAAAAAATTCATTATAGAAAATCATCATACAGAAAATAATTATAGAATAATCAGCTTGGAATAAATAATACAAAAATATTGAAGAAATTATTGTTAAAAGTAAAGAAACTAACAAAGAAACGATTTATTTTAGGTCACTTATAATCACATATGAAAATACACAAAAATAGTAATCCTGCACAAATAAACTTTACACAGCAAGAATTTAGAATGATTTTGTAGGTTTTCATAGATTTGTAAAGATTTTCAAATATGTTTTGCAATTCATTTGAATTCACCCTGAATTATTACTAATTCAATCAGAATTCTTTCATTATTTCTTTCGAATTTTTTTAGTTTACCAGAATTCTTTTAAATTAAATCAATAATTCTATTCAGTTCAATGGATATTTTTCAAGTTTTCAGTTTATGTTTAATTCGCCTTGAAGTGGTTTAAACTCATTTTGAATTCTTCAACAAATCAAATTCTTTTCAATTTCCTTGTATCTTTCCAAAATCATTTTAAACTTACTAAAATCAATTAAATTTTTTGGATTTTCAAATTTTTTCCAATTTATTTCCATTTTTTAAATTTTAACTTTAATTGTTTGAAGTTTTATGGATTGATTTTTTCGGAATTCTTTCAAATCCAAAAGAATATTAGTCACACTATTGATGCACATATTTACTCAAGGTCACTTTTTGGATTAGAAATTAGTCTTGCTACAAAAAACGTAAAATTAAAAATTATTGCTGCGCACTGACGAGATGTTCTCTGATCTGCAAATCTGCTTTTCGACAACTTCGCATTCAAAATACAATACTTTCGAATAATTTTCAATCCGACGTTTTTTGTAGGGCCCTTTTTTTGGCTTTTTTTTGGGTTCTGCTTTTTTCGGTTTGTATAGGTCACTATTTTCAAATAAATTAGGTTTTGCTACTATTTTGAAAAAAATACACTAAAGACACTATTTTTCAAATCAAAAACACGAATTCATCAAACAAGATAGATTTTTGAAACAATGAAAAAAATGTCATAAAAAATGTTGAATTTCCAAGCCAAAAACATAAACTTTCAACAAAACTGTTGAATGTTTAATAAAATATTTAAATTTTTATTCAAAAAAATGAATTTTCGAACAAGAAGATTAATTTTCTATCAGAGAAGAAGAACTTTGAATAAAATATGTACATAAATTTTGAACCAAATATTTGAATTTTCAACTGAAAAGATTGATTTTCTACAAAAAAGAAGAATTTTTGACAAATGACATAAATTTCCATCTAAGTACTTTGAACAATGGATGTGACGTTAGTTGAAATTTTATTTGATTGATTTTTAGTTTATATTTTTTTGCTTCGAATTTTTTTGTACAAATGGTTGAATTTAAAACCAAAAAGCTCATTTTTTAACCACAAATGGAGCAGTTAAATTTTAAACTTTAATATTTTTACACATGAAAGATATTATCTATATTTTGAAACGAGAATTAAACAATGATAACGAGGAAGATATATATATCTCACATATGTGGATTGAAAAAATAAAATTCACACTTTATACTTTCAATCATTTTATGAAAAATATTTTACATACATTTTTTGTCTATAGAAAGAATCCATGTTGAAAAAAATTGAAAACAGATTTTCGCAGAAGGAAAAAAAATATATTTTTTAAAAAGTTTAGAATAGAATAGAATTTAGAATAAATTTATTTCCTTGGCGCTACATATAAGTTTTACACCTCCACCAGCCTTATAACCTCTAAGACGTTTTACAACATTTTGAATCCTATATTTAACGTAGAGTTAGTTAAATTAACTGCATTTAAATTGCTTGAACACTTATAATTACGTTGCACTTTTAACATGTTATTTAAAGGAAAATAAACAATTAAGCGTCGCTTTTGATAAGTTATGTTGATGGTTGACAGTCACCGTTGTCTAGTCGTTTTTCAGTGCCGCTTCAATTCTGCTCAGTCCTAAACATAATTCCGTGTTTGGATCGTCCTTTAATCCCTGTATTAGTCTCTGTCTCCATTTTTGTCGGTCTCCTTCTCCTCTCCAATCGCACCACCACCTCCTATCTGCCTCTCCTATCTTTTCCATCACTCTTCCACAGTTTACTACATGTTGGATTGTTTCCGGCTATTTTTTGCATGCCCTGAATTTATTATCTTCCCAGCCTTTTTTCTCTTCCTTTGCTACGTTTCCACATCTCCATCTAGCCCAAGTCTCCTTCTGCCATGCCTTCCAGTTCTTCATTTGCCAATAGTCTTCTGCCGCCATGTTTTGTTTAATTTCCTTATAGTAGCTGCAGTAGCTTGAACTGTCTATTCTAGCCCAGTCTTTTTGTATATCCTGATCTTCCGCTGCCTTATTTGTCCGCAGTAGTTTCTCCTCAATTTCTTCTCTTGTCTTGCCTTCCCAGATCGAATTTATGATCTCACCGTCTCCGACTCTCCTCAGTGACCCGTTCACCATTTTTCCCCAGTTGGTTGGGTTGTTGTTTTTGATGTTTCTAATCTCTTCTTTTAGGCATTTTCTCGGCCACCTTTCTTCTTCCATCTGACTTAGTTTCACGAGAAAAGTTCCAGCTCTTTTTCTTGCCTCAACCTCTATGCTTCTTACACCAGCCTCCATCTTCCATATGTAGTCCGGAGTGTTCCTCGCCAAACCCAGACTTGCTTTTGCATATCTGCCTTGTACCTTTTTAATATGTTCTCTTCTTGACCAGCCCCAGATCTCCACTCCATACATCGCCGCTGCCTTTACCGTTGATTCCATGAAGAAAAGTCTCCTATTCAGATCCGATACTCCTGCTCTTCTGGTTTCGCCCCACACCTTGTTCACTAGCTGTTGCGTTCTGCCTGCTACTTTCCTAGTATGCGTAGTGTATTGGTTCCTCGTGGTGAACCAGAATCCTAGGTATTTGAATTCGTTAACCACTTCTAGAATTTCGCCTTTATAACTCCAACTCTCTTTCTTTTTCCTGCCGCCATTTTTAAATACCATTATCTTGGTTTTTTCGACACTTACTTCCATCATATTAGTGTCTGACCACTTCTCCAGTGTTTTTAACATTTTGGTCAACTCTTCACCATCTTCTGCTATCAGAGCTGCGTCGTCTGCGTATAATAGTGCAAATATCTTAACTCCAGCGCTTGAGCCTAAAACTGTGCCGCCCTCGCCCTTCCTTCTGAGTACCTCTTCTAAATCATTAATATAAATGTTGAATAAAATGGGGCTGAGTGGGCAGCCCTGTCTCACCCCTTTCTTTGTTTCAAATCTCTCCGTCAGATCATTACCTACTATTACCTGGTTCCAAGTTGACCTGTATATCTCCTTAGTCATCTCTAGGAATCTTCCTCTTATGCCCATTCTCTCCATTTTTTCCCACAACCTTTTTCTGTCGACCTTATCAAATGCTGCTTTAATGTCTACAAATGCCGTGTATAATTTCCCTTTTTTCTTTCTCAGTCTGTTACCTACAACTGAGTTAAGCACAAAGACTGTTTACAGAGTACCTCTGTTACTTCTGAAGCCTGCCTGTGCCTCCGTCAATTTCCCTTCTTTTTCTAGCCACTTACTGAGCCTCTTTGCCATTATAGATGTGAAAATTTTATAGCCTATATCGAGTAGAGATATTCCTCTATAATTGCTTGCTACATTTTCATCGCCTTTTTTGTAGATGGTAAATATCGTCGCTATCCTCCAATCGTGTATTAGTTTCTTTTCTTTCCACAGGTCTTTGATTATGGAGTTCAGCTCCCTCCTGCCCTCTTCCTGTAAATTTTTCAAAAATTCTGCCGTGATTCCATCTTCACCTGCTGCCTTGCCTGTCTTCATATTGCTTATCACTTCGTTTATTTCCATGTCGTCTATTAGTTTGTTCAGGTCGTTGTTGCTTTCCTCTCTTTCTTCCGCCTCTTTGCTTTCTTTCCCCTCATATTCTGACACTTCTTCTTCGATGACTCCTTCTAAAAGCTTTCTAAAGTGGGTTAGCCATTCTTCTTTCCCTATGCTGCCGCATATGAGTTTCTTTTTCCTCCTGTACCAATTCATATTCTGCCACCATTCCGTGATGTTTCTGCTTGCCGCTACTTATCTCTGTTTTTCATCTGGCCAATTTTTCACTAATCTCTCTCTTAGTTCTGCCAGCTCTTTCCTGCACTTCATATATGCAAGTTTATTACTCCAGTCTCGTTGCTTCCTGAACTTGTGTAGTAGCTTGAACAATTTCCTTCTCATTGCTCTGTATTCTCCTGTGTCCCAGGTTTCTACGTCTCCCTTCCCTAAAATATTCTTCTTCACCATGCCTGCTGCTTTTGCCGCCTTATTAATCGCTTCTGTAAAACACTTCCATCTTTCTTCTGGATCGTCATATTCACCTTGTACCCAGCTCGCATTTTCTTCCTTCCAGATCTCCTGCCATTTCGTATTGTATAATTCAGTCTTATCGCCTCTCCATTTCATCTTCGGTTGCCCTCCTACGTTTTTTGCTTCGGAATTGATTTCTTCAGACCATTCTAACCTGTATATTATTGGTAGGTGGTCTGAGCCTTCTTGCGCCGTTATCTTCATGCCTTTGAACCATCTTGGTGTATCCTCGTCTTCTGTCATTTTTACCATTATTAGGTCCAAGACACTTCCTAAACCTTTGCCGTGACCTATGCAGGTTATACTGCCTTTCTCATCTCCTTCACTTCTACCGTTCATTATTATTATCGCCCTCTCCTCGCACCATTTCAGTAAGGATATACCTTCCCTTCTGATTTCTTTATCCTCAGAGTTCCTATGTCTTATATTGGTCTCTGCGATTCCGCATTCTGCCACTCCTTGTTCTGTTCCAATTCTTGCATTCAAATTTCCCGCAAGTATTACTTTCGCCGAAGACCCCTCTAACTCGTCTATTACTTGGTCCAACTTCTTCAGACATTTTTTCATACCCGCTGGGTTATTATTGTAACCTGTGATAATTACGTAGCTTTCGTCATTATCTTTTTTCTTTACTTCTAATTTTAACCCATATTCCCATTCTGTTGCCTTCCAATCTGCTTTCAACTTCTTCTTTATACCTATCAGCTGCCCGCCACTTGCCCTGCCCCTTTTGTTTTTTCTTACTGCTGCTTTGCCACACCATTCATACCTTTTGTCTAGACTTTCAAACATTTTCTTCATTCTTTCCTCTTCTAGGAAGGTTTCCTGGAATACTACTATGTCTACCCCTTCCCACAAACTTCGATTCTTCTTTATATTTGTTACCCCTTGTACGTTCCATTGCAACACTGTTAATTCAGCCGCTATTTGTCCGTTCCTTCCTGTCTCTCCGAAACCTACTTGCGTTTTTCGTATGAATTTCTTTGCTCAATTTTAACTCGCCTTCTAATTCGTCCCATTTTAGGTCCGTACCATCTATCCATATTCGATGAAAGCCTACTTTCGTGTCTTTGCCTATTTTTCCCCAGGCTTCTGCCTCTTTTTCCAACCATTCCTGCACAATTCTTTGTCTTTTGGTCAGATCGTCCTGTATCCATACCCCCCACCCCATTTCATTCAGCTTCCCTTTTCTTTTCATCAGTTCCAGTTTCTGTGACATTTCTTCTAAGCTTGCCTTCCAGCCCTCTTCAAACCTCTCTAACTTCTCAACTCTAATTTTTAGTTTTAATGTCGACCCCACCCATGCTTCCAATTCTTCCTTTTTTGCCCTGGTTATCAGAGTTAATCCTTTAATAATCACAGATTTTTTCTTTTCTCGCCTTTTTTGCTTTTCCTCCTCCCAATCTTCTTTACTTAATTTTTCCGGCGCTGGATTTGACCTTAAACTTTTCTGGGCTCCCCCCTTCGCTACGGAGACCCCCAACCCTCCTGACGAATTCACGACATGTGCCAGGGTCATCTCCTCAGTCGAATGGGTTCCCCCAGGAAGTTCCTGCGCACTTGATATCCCCCCCACTTCAGTTTCCTCTTCCGCCCCCTTTTGAGTGCCTATTTCGTTTATAGTGCTAAATTCTTTTGATAAAATCTTTTTCGCCTCTTGAGCCGCAAGTTGCCAAGATTTTGCATTTCTTTTTTCTTTCTCTAACACCTCTAATGTGTTCTCTAAGTAACTCTCTAGTTCCCTTTGCCGTTCCTTCAATTCGCGATTTTCTTGTTCTAACCTGTCAAATTCTAGCCTGAAATTTTCCTTAGCTTGTAGCTCCCTGATGACCTCTTCCCTTCTAGCTCTGTCATCTATACAACTCTCTTTTTGTCCCACTATGCCTTTTAATTCGTTTCTTACTATTACCTCTAGTTCTGCCATCCTTTTGTCCCATTTTTCCTCCTCTTTTGTTTGCCATGCTTTGAACCACAGAGGAGGTTGCGCCATTTTGTCCTCATTGTTTTGACAGCTCCTCTTTGGTGAGTCTATCGAATTATAATGAGAGTTTCTATTTTCCCCTTCCTGGGATCGCGAATCTGCCACCGTTCTACTCTCCGTGATGTTAGCGCTGTTTTCAATTATACATTCATCCCTTTCTACCTTATCTATACTTTCGTCACCTACTCTATTTTCTTTATCTGTTTCGCTATCACTATATGCCCTTTTTCCCCTTAAATATTTTTCTTCTATTACTATTTTGCTAGCGCTACTTTTTGTTGGTGTCCACAACAACCCACCCCACTGTACTGCCGGGGGGACTGTATCTGTCTCTTTATCGCCGTCCTCCTTACTTTCCTTATTTTTCATGTGCCCGCTTACCTGCCCAGTATCTTCTCCTGATTTGTTTATTTCACATTCTTTTTCTGCTTCAGTCCGCCAGCAATCTTCCAATTTCCTCTCGCCTTTCTCTCCTGTTTTCTTTCTGCTCGCGACAGTGTCCTCTGTCGTAAACAGCCTCTTCGGTCTTCCTCTTTTTTTTCCGGTTGTGCTGGTTGCCAGCCTGCTGTCTTCAGTTTCTGCCGTCATCTCGGTTGTCGCTTCCTTCGCCTGCTCCCTTTGTTCCTCTGGCGCTTTATCCATTTTCGCCCTAACCTCACTTTTTCCGCGTCCAATTTTTCAAACACCGATTTCACGATTTACACTCCCAACCCAACGTCGTCTATTATCTCTAAGTCGACTTTAGCCACTTCTTAGCACTTTTCCAGCTGTTTCACTTCACTGGCCTTCACCATTTGGTTCAAAACCTCGAAAAAGCTCACCGCGATACACTCGCACGTCCACTCTACACGCCATCCAAGATGGACTCCCCCTTTTTAAAAAGTTTTTGTTTATAAAGGCCGGGAAAGTTCTATCAACAGAATAATTTTCTTCTTATAATAAAAGAATTTAATCATTTGTACGTAGACAACAGACACGATAAAAATGTTCACACAAAAATTTTCATGTACAAAAAAGTTATACTAAAATACATTTTACTTTTTCGTAATAACGTGCATCATTTATGATAAAAATGTGAAAATTAATTTTTCATGAAAGAAATGCACAACATCTCTCAATGCATAATAAAATATTAGTGGCGAATGGATTACTATAGAGTATCAAAGGCAATAATTGCCGAGCAAATAGACAATTTAAAAATTTGTTATCATATTTCTTAAAAACTGAAAGTTTGGTAATTACTGCCATTATTCTATGTATCATTCATTTTTTTAAACTTTATAAAACATATATAATAATGAAAATCAATATTATTCGTAGCATTTATCAATTTGAAATTTATATGCTCATATACATGTTATAACGAATAATTCACGATTTATTTTAGAAATAAGATTTCTTTTAATTCATCAAATAAAAAATCTATTACGGCAATATAATTTACAAATAAGTTAAGTGTTAAAAAAAATTTAAGAGCCAATTATAATAAACTGAATTATAATTATAGACACCATTTTTTCAAGATGATAACGATGGTAGAATTTACCTACAAATTAATTATGAGAAATCCATTACTCCTTTAGCTTTAATAGAGAAAAAAATGAAAAGGAGCTCCTTATTGGAGGCTACGTACATCATCCCGAGGGGTAAACCACTCTCAAATCAGCGAGATAACGTTCAGTGTTACATGGACGTTGTGCTCTGATTTTTCGATATCAGTGACGCTAAAGTAACTAAAATAAGGAATCTGTCTTATGAGCCTGTTAGAATAACATCAACGCAAGAGGCGAACGTTATTCGTAACGTTGGAATTACTCTATCTTTCTTGTAAGCTAGCGATAAGCTCGTTGTCGCTAGCGGCGCGGCGCTAGAAATGCCCAGTCCGATAGCTTCTCGGATGATTTTTTCCTTACAAGCTAAGAACGGTTCCTTATAGGTTCGTTGATACCTCGGTTTTGACCAGTGATTTTGACGCTAAGAGAGCGTTCACATATTATCTAACGTTATTTTCGAACCTTTTTAACCCCCCATTCTCCATGTAACAGACCGTAACATTTCCTTCTGACCCCCTCACCCCTAACCGCAGTTACGTAACATTTTTTGTATTATGTTTAAAAACATAATAGACGTTTTCTAAATAAAAAAAGGTTTTTCAAGATGAAGTGCTGTACAGAAATAAATAAAGCAATATTTTTATGTAACACTGAAGGATTTTTAAATATTTTTTTTAGTCCCACAAATAATGAAATTACTTACAAGAAAAGAAGTATTATCAGTTTGCTTTTAAGTTTATGTAAATATAAATTTTATAATATTCTGGAGAAAATTAGAAAAGATTTTTGAATACTTAGAAACTCTCAAATTCCTTAAAATATTTTTAGCTAACTCGAATTTTTCTTGAAATTTTGAAAAATCATTTAAAATGTAAAGAAATTGCCTTAAAATCTTCAAAATTTTCCTAGTAATTTTAAGAAAATTTGGTTATTCACTTGAAACCTCTCAAAATTCTTTCAAACCTTCTAAAGTTTTGGTTTGAAATCGTTAAAAAAAATCTGAATTTTTTAAAATCTTTTACATTTTGAAATTCTTTTTGAATCATTAAAATCTTCTGCATCTTTATTGAATTTACTCAATTTTTTATTTATTTTTTAATCATACCAAATTGAAACATTCTTCTTTAAAATTTTCTACTCTTTTTCGAAATTTAAGGAAATCTTTTGAAATCGAAATTCCTAAAATATCTTATAAGTTTTTATTATTTTTGACTCGTTTCAAAACGGTAGGAAATTAATCTTCTTAGTAACTAATTCACCTTTTTGGTTGAAAATTCATGTATTTCGTTGAAAATTCATCTCTTTTTGGTAAAAAAATTAATCTTTTAGGTTCAAACTTCATTTCTTTGGCTTGAAATTTTATTTTTTAATCTTCTTCAGTTGAAAATTCATCTATTTGTTTGCAAATTTCCGTATTTTATTGAAACTTTGTATTTTGTGGTAGAATGTTAATCTTCTTGGTGACTAATTCACTTTTGCTTGAAAATTTAACTATTAGATTAAAAATTCCATTAAAAATGATATTTTTGGTTATAAATTCATGTATTTTGTTGAAAATTATTCTTTTTTGGTAGAAAATTAAACTTTTTGGTTGAAAATTCATTTATGTCGTTAACAATTAGTTTTTTAAATTAAAAATTACTTTTTGTAATTAAAAATGTAACTAAAGTTTTTGTCGAAATTTTTTTTTATAGACATTTAATCTTTTTCTTAGAAAATTTATTTGTTTGGTTGAAAATGTAACTTTTTCGTTGAAAATTTAGTTTATTTACTTAAAAACTTTTTTCTCCATGTGAAAATTAAACTATTTTATTCTTCGTTAAAAACTTAACTTTTTTAGTTGAAAATTCATCTATTTTATTAAAAAAATTGTCCTTTTTTGGTAAAAAATTAACCTTTTTGGTTGAAAGTTAAATGTATTTGGTTAAAAATTATTCTTCTCTGGTAGAAAATTAATCTTTTTGGTTAAAATTTCATTTCTTTTGTTGAAAATTATTTTTTTTATTGAAAATTTAACTATTTTGTTGCAAAATTATTTCATTCGCTTAAAAACTTATTTTCCTGATTGAAAATTAAACCATTCTCTTTTTTGTTGAAAATTTATCTTTTTTTAGTTAAAAATTCATCTATTTTGTTGAAAATTTGTCTTTTTTGGTAGAAAATACATCTTCTGGGTTGTAAATTCAACTATTTGATTACATATTTATGTTTTTGATTGTAGATGTATCATTTTAGTTAAAATTTCATTTCCTTTGTTAAAAATTTACCACATTTTTTTGAAAATTCTTTTTTCTACTAAAAATGTAGCTGTTCCATTTTTTTTATAAAATTGATCTTTTTCAGTTGATAATACACTTATTTTATTAAAAACTTGTCTTTTTCAATAAAAAAATTTAATTTTTTTGATAGAAAATGCATATTTTGTTGTTGTAAATTCAACCCTTTTTTTTAAATTCGTCCTCATGACTTTAAAACTCAACATTATGGATAAGATTTTTTTTCTTCGTTAATTGAACAATCTTTCTTTGTTAAAAATTTAACTCTTACGTCGAAAATTCGTATTTTTTGGTTTAGCAGTTTTTTTATTGAAAATGAAAATATTGTTTGGTGAAAATATCAACTATTACACTTTGTGTTGATAAATCATTTTTTTCATCAAAGATTTATCAGTTTAAAATTTAACTATTTTGTTGAAAATTCCCTTTTCCTTAATTGAAAATTAATTATTGTAACTGAAAATGATATATTGAAATTTTACATTAATATATCTTGAATTTTTGTCAGTTCTTTTTTAGAGAAAGATTAAAAATGTTACGTACTCGAGTTAAAAATACCACCCCCCACCCCATGCCCACATAACAGACCGTTACGAAACAAGAACCCCCTCCCCCTTTTGTGATGTTACGTAATTGCAATCTTTTTTATTCCGTATGACCATGTTATACACAAACTGTTTATACACTGGCCCGACGTGTTCCGAGCTTAGCCGACTGGTCACGAAGAGTAAGACTCGAAGAAATTCACACGTTGTAGTAAGCGATCGAATGTTATTTTTCCTTATTCGACGCTTATCCCATCGTTATTTCTCTCAGCGGCGCCTTGCGTACGGCTACACTTGTGATTTTTTTCCTTAGCCGTTGATTTTGAACGATTTTAATCTATGCGAATAATTTCATTTTATGCAATGAGAAGCTTATGTTATACATAACAAAAAAATTCTCTGGACAGTTTACCCCTCGCATCATCCTGCAGTGCCTTCTAATTATTTTGTACAAATATTTCTTAACATTAATTAAATATAAATAAAATAGAAAAAATAAGTATTTGGTTTATTCCTTTTCATAAAAAAATTAATAGGCGCGCGCAAGACTACTAGTATCTTTAAAATCACTTAAAATGCAAATTCCGTAATTTTTTTTTTCAACGTTAATCCGTGCCCCCGGGGCTTGAAATTAACATGTGATCGTAAATGGGAAAAGCTCGATTTAAAAAAAAAATGAAAAATAAGTACTTGTTATGAACTTTTTGTGAATAATTGTGCCCGGAAAATGCCCCAAAAAATGCAAAATAGCAGTTTTCTATCAAATTCATCCTAAAGACAATATTTAAAAAAAAAAAAAAACAACAATAATTATTTTTAATCGATAGGTGACGAGTTGTAAAGTATATTTCAAATAACTGTAAATTGTTTCAGCAATTATTATTTGTTTAAACAATTTTTTCCCCCTGTAAATCGTGAAAAGTTATTATCTTTCGCAATAAATCGTACAAAGTTGATGAATGTCAAGAGTAGTAGTTCTTGTTTAACTTATTTGGTAATTATTTAAACAATTTTCATTTTTTTTAAACAATTTCTTCTCCCTTAAATCGTAAAAAGTTATTATTTTTTAGAAATAATGACACAATTAAAGAATGTTGAAAGCAATATATTTTTGAAGGATGTTTGGTAATTATTTAAACAATTTTGATTTGTTGAAACAATTTTTTCCCCTTGTAAAGCGTGAAAAATTATTACTTTCTGGAATTAATGACACAATTAAAGGAATTTAAGAATAATATTTTTTTCTACATAATATTTAGCAATTCTTTAAATAATTTTAATTTGTTTAAACAATTTTTATTTGTTTAAACATTATAGGGTATACTTTCTGAGATAAGGAAATACTCAATATTAAGTGACATAGTGTGAGAGATTCGAAAAATCTAGACTTTTCTCCACCTTTCCTATGAACAGGCGCAAGTGAATGATTAATAATTGTTTAAATATTTGCAAAATATCTTAAGCAAGGAAATATTACTTTTAACATTCGTTAATTGTGTCATTAATTGCAGAAAAGAATAACGTTTCACGATTTTCAGAGCAAACATTTTTTAAACAAATGAAAATTGTTCAAACAAATTGAAATTGTTTAAACAAATTGAAATTGTTTAAACAAATCGAAATTGTTTGAAAAATTGCTGAATATCCTTCAAAAAGAATAATACTCTCAACATCCGTTAATTGTGTCATTAATTCCAGAAAATAATGACTTTTCTCGCTTCACAGAGGGAAAAGTTATTTAAACAAATAAAAATTGTTTAAATATTCACCAAACATCCTTTAAAAATATATTGCTCTCAAAATTTTTTAATTGTGTAATTATTTTTAGGAAATAATAACTTTTTACGATTTTTGGGAAACAAAATTGTTTAAACAAATGAAAATTGTTTAAATAATGACCAAATATGTTAAACAAGAACTACTACTCTTGACATTCATCAAATTCGTATAATTTATCCCGAAAATAATAACTTTTCACGATTTACAGGTGAAAAACATTGTTTAAACAAATAATAATTGTTTAAATAATTAAAATTACGTAAAATGTACTTCAAAACTCGTCACTCATCGATTAAAAATTATTTAATTTATTTCTCACAGTTCTTTAGAAATCCCTTGAAATCTTTGTAAATCCTACAGAATTATTTAAATCCCTTGAAATTTTTTAAATCTCTTAAAATCCTTTGGAGTTCCTTAAATCCCCTGGAAATGTTTGGAAATCTTTAAAGTTTCGTTATATTTTTTATGAAATCTGCCGAAATCTTCTGAAATTTATGGAAATTCGCCGGAATTAAAATTCAATTAAACTTATTAAATGAATTTCTCTTTTAAAAAAAACTGTATGGATTCCTCTAAATCTTTGAAATCCTTTAATATTGTGAAATTTCTTGAAATACCTTGAAATGTTCGAAATCGCTAAAAAACCCTCCAAATTATATTTAGTCAAATTTATTTTCCCAAGTTCACTAGAAATATCTGAAAATCTCTAGAAATCCTAAAAAATGCCTTCAAATCCCTTAAAATTTTTTCAATATTTCAAAAACCTTTAGAATTTATTAAATTCCCCGTATATGATTGTCACTCTTTAAAATTCCGTTAAATTTATATAAAATCTGGCTAAATCTGTTTACATTCATGGAAATTCACTGGAATTCAAATTGAATGAACTTATTTATTGAATTTCTCTATAAGCAAAACGTTTATATCCCTGAAAATCTTTGATCTCGTGAAATTTCTTGAAATACCTTGAAATCCTTTGAAATTTTTGAGATTGCTAAAACACCCTTCAAATTAAATAAAAAATTATTTTTTTGCGACTTCACTGGAAATATTTGGAAATCTTATGAAATTATTTAAAATCCCTTGAAATTCTTTAAATCTCTTGAAGTCCTTCGGAATTCCTTAAAGTCTCCGGAAATGTTTAGACGTTTTTAAAATCCTCCAAACTCCCTTAAAGTGTTTCGAAATTCCTTGAGATCTGCGAAAATATTTTCAAATCTCTTCAAATCCGATAAAATCTTTTAAAATTTGAAATATTTGGAAATCAAATAAAATCCTTTTAAAAGCCTTAAAATCCGTGGAAGACTCTCGAAATTTATTGAAATCCTTTGAAGTCTCTTAAAACCTACTGATATGTGTAGAAATCTGAGTTAAATAAATAAACAAATAATTTGTTTATACTTTTTCTATTTTACGCATCAACTCTCTTAATATTTTAATATTTTTCATTTCTATAGTTATTTTCTTATAATGATCTTTTATAAAGATTTTTTTTTGATTCCCTAAAGAATTATAAGAAATTCATTATAGGAAAATCCATGTGCACTTATACTGAATGTCCTATAATATTTTTCGAAGAAACGAATTACAAGGTATTGTCAAATTATTAGAAAAATAATTAGAAAGAGAAAAATTTCTTAATAAATGCTTAGAACTCCTCCCGAAAAAGCCTTATGTAATCAACGGACGAACGAAAGATTCACGAGAATTTAAAAATACGATATAATTTAATAATGCGTAAAAATTTCTAAATCAAATATATCCTAAAATAAAAGAAAAAAGTTGTTTTCGTTCTAGTTTATTCCAAAATAATACTTCTTGAGAATCTTGAGTAAATAAGTGAGTACGAAGCATATACCTGACCAAATATTGACTCGCTCTACTGAATTCAGACTTTACTACTTAAGAAAAATAGGAGCTTCTTTCCAGTAAATATCATATTTACAATTGTTTTCATCTTCTTATAACAGTTTCAATATGACAATAAAAATTTAGAAACGAACAAGATAAACAGGGTTGAAAAAATTATAGTAATTTAATATTTTTATCGTGAAATCCCAAATGAAAAAAATTTTTCATTAGCATCCCATTGGGATCTGGGATAAGGCCAAACTAAAGTACTGGGTATGAAAAAAAAGTTTTTCGGTACCGACTTTAAACGAAAATATTTAAAAGTTTAAAAAGGGACAAAAATACTAGAAAAGATTTATTTTTTTATTTTCACAAGTGATGGGACTTATATCCCAAGAAAGTACTGCTAAACTGGGATTAAAGTACTAATTATTAAAAATAAACTTAAATAATAAAATTTTAGATAAATCATTTTCATATTTATTTCATTAATAATAAAATTCAACTTCAAAATTGATAATATTTTTAATAATTTTCTATTTGAAAACAAAATTATATTAAATAAATTGTACCTTATTTGCCATTAATCTTTATAAGCAGCTACCTTGAAAAATTGGCGATTACAATAAATGTATATTATTACAATTTATAATGTTCATTGATATTAAAAGAGACATATTTGCATGGTCTTGTTTTTATAATTAAAAAATGTGCGCTTCGTATTAAAAAAGGCTCAACAGCAAATTTTTAGATCTCATTCAGGCGAACAATTTTCTTATTATACATTTTATTGTACTTGTGTCCTTTTTCCACAAATTTAATTTTTTATTTTTAATTTTATTTTTCACGATTAAAACGAAAACCACGCTTCCTATTAAAAAATGACTCATGACAAATTTGTTGATCTTCTTAAAAAAAAAACTTTTGTCTATTAATTTTTTTTTCGTATCTTGTGTCTTTTTTCCAAAAATTTTAATTTCTTTTAACGTCATTTCTACGATTAAAACAAAAACGAAGCGTCCTTTAAAAAATTATTCATAAAAATTTGTTAGTTTTTTTTTTGGGTAGAAAACTTTTGTTTATTGATTTTGTTTTCGTAACATCTGTCGTTTTCAAAAAAACTTTTTTTTAAATTGTCAATGTTTTCTTTTACGATTGAAACAAATCTACACATTCTATCAAAAAATAATTCACAAAAAATTTTTTAATTTTTTTTCGTTGAACAATTTTTGTCTAATCATTTTTTTCGGATCTTGCATAGTTTAGCCAGAAAATGAAGTTTTGAATTTTTGAAATTATTTTTCACGATTGAAACAAAAACTGTGCAACTTATCAAAAAATGGTCATAAGAAGAATTATAGATCTTTCTGAAATTTAGCATTTCCCTTTTCAAATTTTTTTTATATCTTGCATAGTTTGGCTGCAAAATGGAATTTCAAATTTTAGAAAAACATTTTCGATGGATAAAACCAGAACTGATGGTCAAAAATGGCCGGTTAATAAACTCGTCCTTCCTTTTTATTTCATTTATTCAATTTGATTATTCTTTTTAAAGTTATCGTACCTACAAGATGCATACATTTTTTTATTTAATAAACAAAAATAAAAAAAAATTTTTTTAGAAGAGTACCGGTTTTCGAGAAATATTTGGATTCGTCAATTGAATCGCTCTAAATTTGAACAATTTATAAACCAAAATTATTTTTTAATTGAATCCATTAAAGATAATAAATTTAATTGAATTTGTTTAAAAAATCATCAGTATTAATTGGATGACTATTTGTGACAAGTAAGTTATATTTTTATGTAATTTTATTAATCTTGATATTATAATTTCTAAAAGAGATTGTTTAAAAAATGATTTTGTCTATTTTTCATTTATTATTTGTTCATAACTAAAAGGTCAAAGCAAAGTTGAACATTTCAGAAACAACCGCAATTTTCTAGCACTCATCTATGAGAAGATAGTTATAAACAATGATAATTTGTATAAAACAACTATTTTTGATAAATTTAATTAATTATTAAGTCACTCTAAGTCAAAAATAGACAAATAGTTGAAAATTTCAGAAAAAACTGCAACTTCCTACCATTAAGGAAAGGGAATATTATTAACAATGATAATGAAGTGTTTGAAGAATTATTTTTGCTAAATGGAATTAAATATTAACTCACTGCAAGTAAAAAGTGGACAAAATGTTGAAAATTTCAGAAAAGACCGCAATTTCTAGTAATATTCAAAGAGAATATTAATAACAATGATAATGAATTGTGTAAACAATTATTTTTGTTGACACTAATTAATTCTTACCTCAATTTAATTAAAAATTGGACAAAAAGTGGAAAATTTGTGAGAAAATCGCGACTTTCTATCTCAATTCTAAGAGAAAATTGCTAAAAACAATAATAAATTGTTTAAAAAATCTATGTAAACATCTAATTATCAGTATGAAGTAGGAGTTCATGTATGAGACACAATTTTCATTAAAAAAAAAAAATCATTATTAGCGCAAAAACTCGCAAAACCCATTTTTTTACTCATGGGGTTTTTTATGGACCTTATAAAACAGACTTACGGGGGTGATATTCAAAAAGTAATATTTCATTAGTATTCAATGGCTAATTATGAAGAGAAATTTTGAGTTTCAACTCGATTCACCCAATATTAACGCTTCTGAAGAAAATGTACAAAAACGTATTTTTTTCTTATGGGAAATACGTGTTAAACTTCATAGGGCTTGCGCCATCTCTACATATCATTTTCTTTAAAACAAAAAGAATTGATTTTTACATTCTCATCCTAATAAGTAGGTATTGGTTTTATGTAAAATTTGACTTAGGCACATTTTTTCAAGGCCTGAAAGAAAAGAACAAATAAGTTAGCCATCTATTTAAGATAAAAATTCAAAAAGTTAGAGCACTTTCAAAATTTTTGACATTTTTTTTTAAGCTTCAGAAATTCTATGTACGGCTATTTGTGGTATTTGAAAAGTCTGACAATTTATCTTCAATGCTTTTTTTGATAAAAAAAAATATCAGAGTTATAGCGTTTTCAAAATTAAAAAAAAACGTATATGAACATTTCAAACCAAACAACGCACGATATGAAGAAAGTCAAGGAGATAAATATGTTGATTTTTAAAAGCCCTAAAAAATTATTATAACAACTTTTTAAATTTTCTTGAAAAATCGAAAATTCCAATTTTGATCTCACAAAAAATAATAAAAAATAAAAAATTCTATTTTGCGGTCAAAATAAGCAAGATACGAGAAAAGATAATTTGACAAAAATTGTGCGAACAAAGGTCTACAAATTCGTTATTAATCACTTTTTCATTTGGCGCATATTTTTTGTTTTATTCGTAAGAAACAACATGCAAAATAAAAAAATTAAATTTCCTGACAAACTTCACAAGCTACGAGAAAAATAAATCGACAAAAGTTGTTTACCCAAAAAAGAACAATATATTTGTTAATAATCATTTTTTGATAAGATGCGTAGTTTTTGTTTTAAGTTGTGAAAAATGATATTTCAAATGAGCAAATTAAATTTTTGAAAAAAAGACACAAGGTACAATCAAATGTTGAATAACAAAATTGTTTTCAAATTAGATCTGAAAATTTGCTTTTAACATTTTTTACTCACAAGACACGTGGTCAAAATGTGTTCGTTAAAGCCGAAGGACCTTTCACAAAAGAGAATTCACAATCACTAAATTTCAGTTGTTGGCTATATGCATACAATTTGAAAAAAAAAATTTCAATGCATTTTTGGACCACCCTAGTAGTCACGTTTCAAAGTCAACCGTGATTTTTAATAGTACTCGTGCTGGTCGTACCGACAATTTCCGCTGGTATTGTACTATTTTTTTCTGCTATCTGGTGAAGTAAATTTGTGAGGCAGATATTGAGTGAGATAGAGAGACTATATTTTAGACGATATCAGAATGTTTTATTTTAAAAGCAAATATTTTAAATTGAGTTTGTGTGAAAAGAGCCAAGTTTTATGAGTCCAAAAAGCTTTTTGTAGTTGGTCGACTGTCTCCGAACTCGAGAGTGATTCCGACATGAGGCATTAATGCATTTCGGCGTTGGGCGATAAACTTTTTAGCGATTCTGCGGCAATTCCCGTTAACGGATTTAAACTGCTGGCTATGGAACGAGGTTGAACTGGCTCGCAATTAATTTCGTGGCCTGGCCAGTCTCCGACGCTGTGCTATCTCTCCCCCACCCACCCCCATAACTTCCTCTTTTTCCATTTTGTGCGTTTCAATCTTCCCGCCAATGAGAAATTTCCATGGATTCGGAAGAAACGTTTATCGCTAATTAGCAAAATTCAGATTGGTCTTCTGAAAAAAGCGTTTATTCCTAAATTTCAGACTTTTTTGCAATTTTTAATTTTAACCCTTACCGGCATGGCAAGACTTACTTTGTTCCACCTTTTCTCGCATTCTTTTCATTTTTTAATTACATTTTTCACAACAGATACCGCGTTTTTTTCTATAAGGGATTCGTAGAACATGAATGAGTATAAAAAAATATAAGCATGCATTAATTATTAACTGAAAAAATACCATAAATAAAAAAGTGCGTTTACCAGGAGAGATTCATTTTCCACTAATCTACTTTGAAAATAAAAATACCACTATTATTTTTATATAATATATATATATTTTTTTTATTTTATATATTTTTTATTTATATATATATATATATATATATATATATACCACCAGTATTTTTCAGAAATTCTCATTGTGTTATTTTTGTTATTAATTCTTGTTTTAATAAATTTATTTGTCATTAAAAATTTTCAAAATTCGAAAATTTTGACTCCAGATTTGGATTTAGGAAGCTGAAAAAATCCCCTTGATACAAGTTGAACAAAATTTCGGATGCAATTCTACCTTCCTAATTTCTATTTTTCTGAATTAATGTTTGACCAAATTTTTATTTTTCCACATTATCATTTTTATTGATTATAATTTTTCTGAATTATCATTTACACTCATTTTTATTTTTGCAAATGACGATTTGAAATAATTTTTTGTTTTTCCGAATTGGAAATTCTTATAGCCTGAATTTGAATTTCGCGCCGTTATTTTATGCCGGATGTAGTTTAGGTAAAATTAAATTTCGGTTACATTCCGATTTGATGAAGTGGCGACAAGAAATTCCAATAACTTACAAAGATTTAAAAGGATTTAAAAGGATTTCTCAAGTATTTTAAATAATTCACAAAGATTTGATTGATTTAAAAAGATCTAACATAAATTTAGAACATTTCAAATATTTCACGAAGATTTCTGAAAGATTTCAAGGATTACAAAAGGTTTCTAAAATGTTGACAATGATTTTAAATATTTCACAAAGGTTTCACAAATTTTAAGAGAATTCACAATTTGAAAAGATTTCAAAAAGCTGACAGAGAATACGTTTTTTAAAGGTTTCAAAAGATTTCAAAAAATGTCAACAAATTTACCAGTGTTTAAAATATTTCACACAGATTTCAAAAGATTTATTAATGTTTTGAAAGGATTCACAAAAATTTAAAAATATTTCTCAAATATTTTAAAGAATTCACAAAGATGTCATAGATTACAAAAGACATCGCAAAGCTTTGGAATATTTCAGAAAAGTTTCAAAGATTTAAAAATATTACAAAAGATTTTTCAAAGTTATAAAAGAATTTAAAATATTTTGAATATATTTCAGAGAGATTTTGAAAGATTTCTAAAATTTTTTTCAGAATTTCAAAAAATTTAACAAGAAATTCAAATATTTCACAAAGACTTCTGAGATTTCAAACAATTCACAAAGATTTCATGAATTGCAAAAGTTATCACAAAGATTTCTGAGATTTCAAACAATTCACAAAGATTTCATAAATTGCAAGAGTTATCACAAAGATTTCAAAAGATATCACAAAGATTTCAAATATATTTCAGGAAGATTTCGAATATTTCAAAATATTTCAAAACATTTTTCAAAGTTATCAAAAAATTAAAAATATTTTAAAGAATTCATACGAATTTCGAATATTTCAAAAATTTCCAAAAGATTTCCAAAAATTTCACAAGTCTTAAAATATTTCACAAGGATTTCCAATTATTTTTGAAAAATTCACAAATATTTCAAATGTTTCAAGAAGGTTTCAGAGATTGAAAAAGATTTCTCAAAGTTTTTGAAGAATTCACAAAGTTTTTTTTTCTCTACAGATTTCAAAGATTTCAAAAGATATCACCAAGATTTCAAATATATTTGAGAAAGATTTTGAAGATTTTAAAACATTTCAAAACATTTTTCAAAGACATAAAAAAATTCAAAATATTTTAAAGAATTCATAAAAATTTGGAACATTTCAAAAATTTTCAAAGGATTTCCAAACATTTTAAAAGGTCTTAAAATATTTCACAAGGATTTCCAATTATTTTTAACAAATTCACAAATATTTCAAATGTTTCAGGAATAATTCAAAGATTTAGAAAGATTTCTCAAAGATTTCAAAGCATTCACAAAGATTTCAAATATTTCAGAAAGATTTCAAAGACTTCAAAATATTTCAAAAGATTTTTCAAAGATTTAAAAAAATTCACAAAGATTTCGAAGATTTAAAAATGTTTCTCCCAGTTTTTAAAGAATACACAAAAATTTCAAATAGTTCATAAAGATTTCAAAGATTTATAAATATGTGTCAAATATTTTGAAGAATTCAAAAATATTTCAAAGATTTCATAAATTCCGAAACATTTCAAAAGATTTTTCAAAGATTTCAAAGAATTCACAAAGATTTCGAAGATTTCACGAAGATTAAAAAAAATTAAAACAATTTTCAAAGATTTCATAAAGATGAAATAAATGAATAAATAATAAAATAAAAATGAATGTAAATAGTAATTCAGAAAAAATTAGGGACTATAACTCGGAAAAATAAAAATCCGGCCAAATGGTAATTCGGAAAAATTCAAAGTAGTTTAAATGATAATTCGGATAAATAAAAAGTCGTTTGAACCTCGTTTCTGGGAATCAAAACTCTGTTTAAAAAAATCAAAATATGTCAAATATTTTGAAGAATTCAAAAATATTCTAAAGATTCCAAAAGACATCACAAACATTTAAAACATTTAGGAAAGGTTTCATAAATTTCAAAACATTTCAAAAGATTTTTCAAAGATTTCAAAGAATTCACAAAGATTTTAAAGATTTGAAAGAATTTTCAAAGATTTCATACAGATAAAATACATAATAAATAAATAATAAGATAAAAATTAGTGTAAATAGTAATTCAGAAAAAATTAGGGTCTATAACTCGGAAAAATAAAAATCCGGCCAAATGGTAATTCGGAAAAATTTAAAGTAGTTTAAATGATTATTCGGATAAATAAAAAGTAGTTCAAACAGCAAATGGGGAACATAAATTAGGGTGAATTTGTATTCGCCCAATTGATTTTCGATAAAATAAAAATTAAGAAAAAGAGAATATAGAAAATACTCATTCACCTCGTTTCTGGGAATTAAGAATCCGTTAAAAAAAAATCAAAATGATATATATATATAGCATCGTATACTGAGGAGCGGCTAAGGGGGGAAGAGACAAAGTGTAGATGAAGTAGAGTATCAAGATTTTTTGGTAATGGGGCCGTTCAAACAATACGTAACGCTTTTTTTTAACAATTTTGCCCCCCCCTTCCCTTCGTAACGCTTTTTTTATAGTAAGTCTATGTACCCCTCCCCTGCCCTACTACTAACCCCCCC
>CAKNYM010022784.1:0-24492 GCA_932195095.1 Andricus curvator | reverse complement strand
TTTTATCATAAGGCTTTTTTCTGTACATTTGGTGCGGGGTCCTTTATAGGAAGTGAATAAAAACATCTTTCTGTTAAAAGTATAGAAGATTTGAAATAGAAATCTAAATTTGATTTATGGTTTTCATTTAATATTGAACAGTATCAAGTATAAAATGTTGGAAATTAAACAATTCTAAAGTAAGTTTGAAACTGGATAATTTTGTATTAAGAATGTTTTAAACTTAAAATCCTATATTGTTTAATATTGTTTATTTTTACATTCTCATCATAATGAGAAGGTATTGGTTTTATGTAAAATTTGACTTAGTCGGTTTTCATCAAATATCCACGTTTTGAGACCCCCTGAGTCAGAAAAACGATTTTTATGAAGGTGTCTTAAAAATATATCTGTATATTAATAAATATAAATATATATCTGTCTGTAGTCTGTAGGCATGATAACTTTCGAAAAAATAATCAGATTGGATTGTGCTTGGGCACACTTTTTTAAGCCCTAAAAAGAAAGAACAAGTTAACCAGCTGTTTTGGATCAAAATTCAAAAATTTAAAGCATTTTGAATATTTTTGAGACCATTTTTTTAAGATTTAAAAATTCTATGTACGGCTATGCATAGTACTCGGAAACTCGAATAATTTATCCTCATATCATTTTTCGATAAAAATAAAATTATCAGAGTTATAGCATTTCGAAAATTAAAAAATAAAAAAACGAAAATGAACAATTTAAGCGGAACGCACGATATGAAAAAAAATCAAGAGAAGAAAAACGTTGCTTTTTGAAAGTCCTACACGGAGAAAAAAATATGCCTATTATAGTAAGAGCACTAGTCATGCTTTTGTCGCAGGTTTTATTCTTGCTATCTTGGTACAAAATTCATTCATTTTAAGCAGGAATCCCTTTATCCTAAAAAAGTACAAAGCTTCATGCTTTCAAAGCCGTTATCCCTTGCGAAAATAGCTCGACCTTCGCCTTGCTACGGTTGTAAGAAAACCCATCCTATTAGAGTATGAGCACTCTTACAAAAGAGATATTAGGCCACGCGCAAGCGCCGGTAGGCGTGGCCTAATATCTCTTTTGTAAGAGTACTCATACTCTAATAGGATGGGTTTTCTTACAACCGTAGCAAGGCAAAGTTGGAGCTATTTCCGCAAGCCACAACTGCTCTAAGGGCATGTGACTCCAGCAATAACGGCATGCGCTTGATTCTTTTATAGTATAGGACATTTAATGCTAAAAATGTATAACCTGATGCCAATAATCCAATATTGGTAGAAATTCATACCAATTTCGCACATGAAGTTGCGTGCTGTAATATTAAGAGCTCAGCCTACTATAGCAGTGCGATTTTTTTCTCCGTGTACAAGATTATAATAATAACTTTTCGAATTTTTTCGAAAACACAAAAATTCAAAATTTGATCGCACAAAAAATAATTAAAAATTAAAAATTCTATTTTGCGGTCAAACTGTTGAAGATACAAAAAGAGATAAGAGGACAAAAATTGTGCACCCAAAAAAGATTTACAAGTTTGTCAATAATCACTTTATAATAGGACGCATAGTTTTTCTTTTATTAGTAAAAAATAACATTAAAAATTAAAAAATTTAATTTTTGGACAAACGACACGAGCTATAAAAAAAAAATTAATAGGCGAAAGTTGTTCACTTAAAGACGATCTACGATTTCGTTATTTATAATTTTTAGAAAGGGCGAGTAGAATTTTTTTTAATCGTAAAAAATAATAATAAAGATAAAAAAATTGAAGTTTTGGAAAAACGACACGAGTTGCAATAAATTGTATAATAACAACCTTTTTGTGTAGGATGTGCACTTTTTTTAACAAGACAATGGAAATACGTATGTTTCAATACCAATACATTATTATGAATTGTGATAATGTAAATTTATTGAAATGGTAGATATTTCATGGTAGCTAAGATTAAAAATTAGTTCAAAATAAGGAGGAAATATTGAAGTAATCATGTAAAATAAAATTTATACAATATTTTGCTATATCTGAGTAAGCAGTACCAGCTTGAGTACAGAAATAAATATAATATACATTTGATATAATAGTGTTGAACATAATGTAGACAAGTTCGCATTTTGGACAAAATCGAGTGCAAAGCACGAGATACGTGATGAGAATGTGTTCGTTAAAGCCCAAGGAGCTTTAACAAAAAAGAATTCACAATCACCAAATTGCAGTTGTCGATGATTTGACCTTTAATTTTAAAAGGTATGTGCGCAAATGTGGGCGAAATACAAAGACCGAGCGCGAAGCGCGAGAACCAACAGACACGCGCTCTAGGCGCGCTCAAACTTGCGAGCCGCGTGCGCAGCGCCCGATGAGATTTTTTTTTCTTTAAAACTTTGCATGGTCTACATATTTATGCGTGTTTTGAATTTTAATTAATGGAAAATTCTTTAAAAGTTTATATTAATTCGCGAGTCTTTAATCAGAGGTTATTCCATTTAGTATGGTTCAATGTCCATTTCAATATATTATATATAAATATAATCGAAGTTCCTCGTCGTCTTGAAATTCGGGATGACTAGTCCAATATTTTTCATATGCCCCTTTCCAACTCCAGCGGGGGTGCAGTTTTTTTTGCTGTCGGTCAGAAGAGGCGTCAATCTCTGGGTATAGGAGTTCAGAAACACGGGTCAAAGAAAGGCACCAGTGGTCGGCAGCAAAAAAAATGCACCCCCGCTGTTTTCTAACACTTACTTTCCAACAAAAAAATGTCCGAAAATATCGCGATTTCCACAAAAATAAAACAATCACATCCTTCCGGGGATTGTAAATAATTACAGAACCTATCCGTTACAGTTTGGAGTTTGAATCGCTTTAATATCTTCATTAGAACTGAAGATAGTATAGTTGTACATTTTTGTAATTTTAAGCAACAGTTTTTATTATTTATCGTCAACTGCAATTTGTTCACAAATGTTTTCCTCATATTCATGAATTTTTTCAAATTTTTCCCATTGCCTCTTGTATAAAAAATAATACTCTAAACTTGACTCTTCTTAAATGTGCCCGAAATTCCTTACTTTTTTTTTTACATTTTTCAGTCTGCAAAAGCACAAACAATTTTTTACATTACCGTCTTCAAGCTCATTTACGTACAACACTTTCAGCTTTCAAATGACTATTTACTTATTACTGTAGCATTTTTTTTTGGCTGAGTTGTTAAGCTTCAAAGGCAGATGTCTATCATTTTTGCGCCGATAGTAGACGCAGACAAATAGAGTATAATGTAATTCAATGTATGGTTCAATGGGTTCCCCGCTGGACCGAGAAACCGGGAATTTTTCTGTAAACCGGGAAATGACAGTGAATTTATTTTTTTCCCGGGAATTTTACAAATATTTAGAAGAACAATCTATGCAGTTTTGAAGACTTAAGCAATTACAAATTAAAAGTGTCTAAATTTGAAAATTTGAGATAAAAATGTTTTAGGTTGATCAACTGTAAAAATAAATGATTTTTAAACCTCAAGAAAAACTGATTTTATAAGGCGATTCTGAATCTGTTCAAAATTAAACACTTTACAGATGTTAACGTTGAATATTAAACTTTTTCAATTCAAAAGCCCTAGTAGTTAAACAAAAATTAAAACGTCCGATTAACACTTTTTACACTGTTTTCAATTTTAAATTATTTGAAATTAATAGATTAATAATTAAACGCTTTTATTCAATTTAAAATCCTATTCAAAATTTGTTTAGTCTTAAACGGGGGGCTTGACTTGAAACTTCAGCCCTCAAAATGTTGACGTCCCTAGCGCTTCACATTTTACCTTACTGCTGTATAATTCTTCTAATAATAAAAGTTAAAATCTGTAAAAACATTCTGTGATTTATGTTTTCTTTAAAGTGAATCGTTAATGTCAGACGAAAGTAAACTTCATATAATTCATCTCATAAAAATTTACATTACTTTGTGTTATTTTATAATATACCAGTATGAACATAATACAATGCTTACATCAATTATTACATTTCAGAATTTTCACTTTTGAACTGGAGATTTTACACCAATGTTTTGTATTATTTATAGTTCTGTTTTATATTATATCCTAAAATAACTGTAAACTTTCTCTAAACGCATTAATATCGTCCATTTACCGAACTGTAGTTCCTTACCAATTATAATTGGTTAAATTTGGATGAATAAATTTTCTTCGTGTACGCAGTCAAATGTAGGGAAAGTGTGTAATTTTAGCTGTAAAGAAGATTTTTTGATTGGCATTAGGGTCGATAATATTTATTTTTGTTCTGCAATTCATTTTTGTGAAATATATAATATTTTTTTAAATAAAAATAAAAATAATATTTTTTATGTTTCGTCAATTTTCTATACAGTTATGATACTTGGGTCAATTAATAACGATATCTTTCGAAAAAACAGCAAAGATGTCATCTGACTATGTGTAATTTTACTGTAATTATGAACACTTTGTTGATACACATATTGTGAGTTGCTTCACTATTTTATTGATGTCACAAATAAATGATTATATACAACTATCCTGGATATAAATTAGATTAAAACATAACTTATAATTACAATTTTTTAACATTTAGAGATTAATAAAAAGGTTATTGAATTACGCAAACATTCACAATATTTATCATAATTCCAATGATTTTGGCATAGAGAATACTATTTACATGCAAAGTGGTATTTCTCTGTGAAAACAGTACCATGTTACAAATATTTTATTTCGTAACTAGAGTCACGTTTCCTCGCATTCACTACTTTTAAATTTATCTTCTAATTAATTAAGTTTGATAAGATTAATTAAGTTTGTTTTATTTTTATTTTATTTCTATGGAGATAAACGTTTTTATGTAATTACTGCGTAATTGGGTAAAAAGGTCAGTGGAAGATAAATTCAGCGACGTGGTGCTTCTGACGGGACACGCAATCTAGCTTGCATTTTTTCGGTCTACACCGTCATATGACGTACAGATTGTGCTTTATCGTGAGGCCATCGTACGTCGCAGTTATCGGACTGTATCTTGCATCTTTACAGTGGTACATATCGAAGTGTAATAATAAAGAAAAGAAGCTAGATACGGTCTAGTTTAGTTCCTATATTGATAAGCTTATCATTCGTAAGATAAACCAAGCATTTTTATTCTGAAAAAGTGTATTGCTTCGCTTGCACAAGGTGTAAAGCACTTACACAATTCCATCAAATTATCTTTTACTGTATGCAGTTTCACATAAAGTAATTTTCTGATTACTTTCACTAAAAGCAATATATTATCATGTATTATTGAAACAGTAATATCTTTATATTGACCAATGCTTTCGGATATTTATTAAATATTAATTCCTTGTTTTTATGTTTACTTTCAGATCGGCTACCACGTCGGTCGGGTGACATATCTAGTCCCCGAGAGCATCCTATTGTTCTCGTGGATTCTGATTTATCTCGATTACCGTTGCCAGACTTGGTGCTCTCTGCTGTGGAACAACTTCCACCCCCAACTCCTCAGGTAACCGTCTCGGCCCCAAGCAGTCCAACAAGAGATGCGGCGTTCCAATTCCCGGAATGCAGCGCACCAGTGCCAAGTCCGCGACCAAAGCCACGAAGACGCCGATTAACATCAGAGAGTTCAATCCCAGAGAAAGGACCCTCGGAATCGAACAAATGCAATGGTACCTGCTGTCCAGGTCACTTAAATTTGAGTGCAACAACGCTCAACGAGAGGGAATGGGTTACCGTCGGCACAAATCTTAGAAACATCGCTGACGACTTCCACGCTTCCAAAACCAAGGTAAGCAAGTGAAAATGATATATTTTTACACATAAAATGATACCACTTGCGAGATTAGTTTAAGGGGTATTCAGAAAATGTTTGAGAGAACGACAAAGGTTTACTAAACACACTAGGTATCCTTTTACTTTCCAAGTAGCTTATTGTTCGAGGTAATTTCCGGCTTCATAGTTGAACTATAATAGTTTCGTACCTGATACTTTGCATTCGGTTTACTGTATGGGCTGGTATGGGTTTCCCTTATTAGCTTGTAGATACTCTTCACGCGCATTAAGAGGCAAGGCCCTTTTGGCGAATGGGATCACGCGCAACTAAAGTAGTCTCCTGCAAATGACGCCGGGACACGAAATGGTCTTGCTATTGTAAAATCTAAGTATAAAGTACAAAGCAGAAAGCTATAACGGGCTCAACGACGTCCCGCGGGGCCTGACACTGAAATAAACCTTACAACTTTTCACTTCACGGTCCGTACTTAGCAATTCCATTTACGTGCCATCAATATTCTTTTTATACGCGTTATTAAAAAATATTCTACTTACCTTTTACGTGCACGCGACGAAAACACTAAGTAAAATAACCAACAGCTAATACTCAAGAAACAAGCGTTTACCGATGCAGAAATATGTAGGTCCAACCTGTCGTTGTACTGGTAGTAAATGCGCCAATATTGTACCGTATTGTTTCTAGCGAATAACGACCAATTAGTGTAACACACTTTATTGGTAGATAATTTCTAAGCCAAAGTTACGACTGCCCTTAAAACTCGCATTAAACGTACCAATCGTACCGAGCGTGCTTTTGCCGAAGAGCTGACGACTGTCATTACGTTCAAGTGATTAGTGAATTGAACCGCTGAAAAGGAATAAAGTACAGATTACATGGTCGTTGGTCGGCATTCGCAATGTTTAATAATTTAGGTCAAACGAATGTTAGATATTGAATACCTCCAATGAAACTCTTTTTTCCCCCTTCAAAGTACTTCTTTGTCTTCAAACGATTAGAAAGTAAGACAAGTTTTCTAGACTTAATCGATACAAAATTACGTTCTAGGTATTCCAAAGGAACAAGCTTTCCTTAAATTATTATTATCTCTCGCTTACTTCGGTGTACGCTGTTGTACGATAAACTACAATTCAAATTGGGGATCGAACTTGAGCTTGTAATCGTGAGTTTAGTTATCGGACTTCTCTATGATCCCATGGGACTAATATATATCAGCCCTACTTGTCTCACTAAGACATCCAGTTTTGTTCCATAAGGCATACAGTTTTGTTCCAATTTACAAATGCCGTGATACCTCTCACACTTGATCAAAAGCGTTATCTATGTATTCTGTGTTCAATGGCCAGACACAAATTATTTCGATATACGGTTCCAATAAATCTTATTTCACACATTTCAATCTCAATTTTTAACACTCTATTCTAGTAGGGGAGAGTAGGGTAAAACCGGGTACTTTGTCTTTGATGGCATCGTGTGGAAAAGCGAAAAGCTGAAAAGCTTTTATTTGAAGTGAGAAGTTTTCTGTGACTCTTTAACTACAAGAAAGTGAAGTCAGATGTGAAATGAAAAATTTTCTTCATATTTAAAAAAATGTTTAAAAAAAACGCTATATTCCCGATTTCGCCCCGTGGGTAGGGTAAAACCGGGTACCTATGGAAATAATTAAAAAACTCATTAAAATTAAGAAAAATTGAATTTATTGTAATTAAATATTATAAACATTGGTATGCTGAGTACCTTGGGTACACTTACGAAGGTTTTAATATTATTAAGATTATGATATTCAGCATCCTAGATGTACTGCCGATGGATTTAGCAGTATAATGCCTATAATCAAACACGAATTTACCCTGTTCGACATTGCTACATGGTATTTAGACTCACTCTTTGCACACAGTGCAAATCTGAATTCACCCCTTAGTCGATACAGATTAAAGCTCATTCCAAAAAATGCAAGCTTTATCAGTGTCCGCTTCCGGTTCCTTTTCTGATGAAAAATCATCCTTCTTTCTCTTCTTTGTCTCCGATGTCTTCGGTGTTTGAGCGCCAGCTTTGCCTATCAGACTTACTTCTGTACATTAGTGGCATCGTCAGATTTAAAAAAGATCATTATTAGAAATGATTAGAAAACGTATGAATAAATTCTCGAATTGAGATATTATGTAACATTTTTCATGATTATTTTCTCCTGTATGACAAAAACCAATATTTGTTTTTGCAAGGGGGTTATTATCGGTAATGACATAATACTCACATATAGTAATAATGTACGATAACGATTATATAAAATTATGAACTATTTTTACTTTTTTTGACAGTTTTTTGCCACTGTATGGCACGTGGGGTAAGACCCCGTACTACCCGGTCTTATCCCTACTATCAGTACCCGGTTTTGCCCCCACACGCAATAAATAACGGAACGTTATGCCCACGTGATTCTGGACATAAACAAATGATGATAACTATTGCTATATACTCTACAATAGGTACGGAATTAAGTGTTCCACTTAGCTGTACAGTTTCTGTACGACTACAAGAACCACGGTAACGTACTTGTTACCAAGAATTGTAACGTTCAACCACAAAAAATTTGGTATTGTCTCCTGAGACAACAAACATATGTAGCTAGACAATTTTTACGAAAATAAGGTCAGGGCATCTACATAAACAAAATATATCAAACTAGACCCAGGGGGCAGCACAAATCACGAGATATAGGGGGTACCCGGTTTCACCCGCAACCCGGTTTTACCCTACTCTCCCCTACTCGTAAATTTCTGGAGAAAATAATTGGAATCTCTTTTAATTCCTTTTTGTTATTTGCTTCTTTACTCACCATCAAGAATATTTCGCCCTCTTGTTTACTGACAGGGGAGCAAAGGCGAACATCGTTCTCTTTTATACGGATTCGTCCTTATCCTCTTTAAAGGTCCGTCGCGTCGGTTCGATGCAATCTCGGAACGTCTAATTATTACTAGTTAAGTGCCGGTAATTGAAGGGTAAGACGAGACCCGTGAAATTGAAGAAATTCTTCTTTTCCTCGACCTGAAACAGATCGTCACGTCGGCCAGTATCCCTGCTTTACAAACCGCGTTATAAGTCTGTAATATAATCGTTCATTGTATTGGCAATGGCAATAAGGGAGTGGTAATTCAGAATATGCACCTGCTGCAGAATAAGCGATACAGTATTCATTTAACTCGTCAATAGTCCAGTCATCTGGTAGTTTGGTTCCCGAAAAAATCCCAGATCGAATGTTTTTAATGAGGAGGTTTCATTAAGGGGTCCCTTTTAACATATCAAAAATGCTAGAACAGATCAATTGCCAAACCGGGGTTTTTTTTTTTTTTTTTTCGAAAACCGTTCCAAAAGTTACTTTTGCGTGCACGGATAATTCCCATTGTATTTTAGAGCAAAATGTCTAACAGAAAAAAGAAAGAGGACAAAATTATGAGAAATTTTTGTTGAAAAAATAATACGCTATCTGCCATAGGTTTCGAGTTATGATATATTGAAAAAACCCCACTTTTTTGGATTTTCAGCGAAAAATCACTAAGTTTCAGAAAACACTGTGTACCTTTTTACCTAATTACTACACGGAAAAGTGTTCTACAGATGAGTGAAGGTAGACTCAATTTTCTATGATTACAAAAAAGAACAATGTCCTACCTATAATAGGTCATAAGTTATGACCCCTCAAATTTGGCCATTTTTGCCTGTTTTTACGGGCAAAAAAGTGGAGTTTAGTTTTTTCAAAATAAATCGTGTCAGGTTCAGTTTGCGTTGACGATGCCAGAGGATAAAATGGAGTCTACAAAAATCTGCGTACATCTAAAAAAAGAAAAGTCTTTTAGTCCTATTATTTTGGGAATTGCAAGATTTAAAAAATTTCTTTTTTTTTTTGCATTTTTGACTAAAAACGAAAAAGTTGTGTTTTTGTAAAATACCTCGTTTCCTGTGGATCCTACGACAAAGTTTATACAGAAAAAATAAAAATCGAGTCAATTTAGCGTAATTTCAAAAAAAAAGTGTCCTAGCCCTAATAGGTCACGAGATATGACCTTTGAAAGTGCACTCTTCCTGCATAGAGGCACGTGAGCGTACCGTAAAGTAGAACTACGGTCATATTTCGAAGTTTTCTCCGAAATAAGTGTATACAGTTCATTTATCATGTATAAAACGTCTTTTGCCATTGATAAATAAATCATTGTTTATAACAAAAGCTTGCTATCACCACTTTGTGATTATTTATAGGCCCTTTTTTTTAGTACTTTCGTCGCAAAAAAGTGATTCTAATTGATTGAAAATGTGTGATATGTTTTTTTATCAATAAAAAAATGTTTGTTATTAATAATTGTTTATAAAAAAATCTTGCCATAGCCACTTTTGAGTACTTTTGGTGTACTTTTGTGGCAAAAAAAAGTGATGACAATAGAGAATTTAATTCAATCATTTGAAAAATTGTAAATTAATTATTGAAATAATTACTTTGTATGGAAATAAATACTCATTCCACACCACCCAGGAGATCGAGTTTTTGGCGCGTTTTTTTTCTAGTGGTATCCCCGGGAGGCTTTCTCCGCTAAAAAGTGGCTATGGCAAGATTTTGTTATAAACAATTATCAATACAAAATATTTGTTTATTGATAAAAAAACATATCACACATTTTCAATCAATTAGAATAATTTTTTGCCACGAAAGTACTAAAAAAGGGCCAAAAAGTAATCACAAGTGGTGATAGCAAGCTTTTGTTATAAACAATTATTTATTTATCAATGGAAAAAGACGTTAATACATGATAAATGAAATGTATACACTTATTTGGGACAAAAACTTTGAAATATGACCGTAGTTCTACTTTACGGTACGCTCAGGTGCCTTTATGCAGGAAGAGTGCACTTTCAAAGGTCAAATCTCGTGACTTATTAGGGCGAGGACACTTTTCTTTTTTTTTTTTTTTTTGAAATTACGCTAAATTGACTCCACTTTTATTTTTTCTGCATAAACTTTGTCGTAGGATCCACAGGAAACGAGGCATTTTACAAAAACACAACTTTTTCGTTTTCAGTCAAAAATGCAAAAAAATTGAAATTTTTGAAACCAAGCAATTCCCAAAATAATAGGTCTAAAAGACTTTTTTTTAGATGCAAGCAGAATTTTATAGACTCTATTTCATCCTCTGGCATCATCAATGCAAACTAAACCTGACTCGATTTATTTTGAAAAAACTGAACTCCACATTTTTGCCCGTAAAAACAGGCAAAAATGGCCAACTTTGAGGGGTCATAACTTATGACCATAACTTAGAGTAGGACATTGTTCTTTTTTTGTAATCACAGAAAATTGAGTCTGCGTTCACTCACCTGTAGAACACTTTTCCGTGTAGTAATTAGGTAAAAAGGTACACGGTGTCTTTTGAAACTTAGTGATTTTTCGCTGAAAATCCAAAAAAGTGGGGGGTTTTCAATATATCATAACTCGAAACCTATGGAACATAGCGGATTATTTTTTTAACAAAATTTTCTCATAATTTTGTCCTCTTTCTTTTTTTTTTGTTGGACATTTTGCTCTAAAATGCAATGGGAATTATCTGTCCACGCAAAAGTAACTTTTGGAACTATTTAAAAAAAAACCGGTTTGACAATTGATCTGTTCTAGCATTTTTGATATGTTAAAAGGGACCCCTAAACGAAACTTTCTCATTAAAAACATTCGATGTGGGATTTTTTCGGGAATTTCACTAATTATTTCGACGTAATGCCTGGACTACAAAGCGAAACTTGTCATTTATGAAACACGATAAATGCGATTCAGTCATTATGCGGTAATAAGTAGTCGGGTTTGCAATCGTGAAAAATTTAACTTTAAAACTTTTCCCTAACCCCCAATTGTACACTTAATCCCAACACCCGTAAAAGGCATACCATTTTTCATCATATCGATAATCAAAAGTCGAATTTTCGATTGAGGTATGATGAAAATTATTTTTTTTGCATATTAATATTAAATATTTGACATGTCGAACATATAATAGACATCTAACATATATTACGCATATTTAACATATATATTTAATCTAGTGGGGATAAGCCGCTGCAGCTGTGTCTGCGTAAATGCCAGCAAAATAAAAAAATTTCCGGTGCGAATTCGCACCAGTGTGCCGTTCGAGGGTTAACGAATATGGATTGAGTAAACGAGAAACTTAACGCCTAATTCTATATTTCGTACCTTACTCCGAACCCACAATTTTTCCAATTAATTAAAATCTCTTTTTGGTTAATCGTGATTTCTACCCAGATGAAAATACTCCAAACTTATTTCTCTAAATTCGAATCAGATTTTCTCTATCTCAAACAGTAAATTTTAAGCCTTTATTTTATTGCCCAAGAGTGGTTCCTCGTATTGTAAATGTTAAATGTTTTAAAAATATATTCTGGTTTGTAAGAACACATTTCGAAAAGTTTCTTTCCCATTTTTGTGGCAAATCCTAAGTCGTTAAAATGATTTTTCTAGAGAACGGCTCAACTGTGTCTTAAGTGTATATATTATATCATAATCATTATACAAGGATTTGATCAACATTTATCAGTTTATCCCGGAATGGATTTGGGCTACTGACAATGCGCATGCTAGATGAACTGAATATCTCAAACATCTAGGAGTCAGTAGAGTGCTAGCAGCAGCCCAAAAAGTGGTTTACTAAACCCTTGTCGCATTGGATGAATCTTTCTAGACCATCATGAAGTAGACGACTAAAACCCTTTGCAGTCATAGATGGTAGCTCTAAAAAAGCAGCCAGAGACCCTCAGCGCTCTCGGTCGTTGTGTAAGGACACGCTGTAAAAGACGAACTCGAAATTACACCATAAGCCTAATTGTGTTACTACTACAACATCGTCGCAAGAGATTTGAAGGGTGACGCTGCATACGGGCGTAAGTGTCAAATTTTGAAAATGCGTTTTACTGGCCTAAACTAATTTTTTAATCTAACTCATGTTTCCATAGAAGATTATGGTCCCGTTTGATTTAGAAGTGTGTCAAAATCCATTTTTGGTATTTTTTTATAAAGTCCATGTTTTCGTTTCGGGAGGCGCGCCGCACCATTGATAAGGGTTTTTCTCGGGTGTGGTTACTTCTTTCAGGGATGCTCCTTTCGATATTTGGTATGGCTGAGTAATAGCTCGAAAGTACTTTTTTTCTAAATTAAAAAATGGAACAATTACGCAACTTTTTATGTGTCAAAATTAGAGTTTTTTGAGGCGCTCCGATCTTTAACAACGGCTTTCTCGCACATAGTTTTTTCTTTTAAGCGCTCTTTTCGCTATTCAATTGTGGTCTCCTGCAGAATTCGGGGTTTGGCACTTACGTCCGTATGCAGTGTCGCCCTTCATTTCGAACAGCGTATTAAATTCGTAATATGTTTATTTCATCAGGCGCTTGACTTAGTCCATGGCTGATGATGAAAAGTCGGGTTCACACGAGAACAAGTTAAAAAAAATGTCTCTATATCGGGCTGTAACCATCTTAAGTCTGAGGTTTTTTTTTTATATAATAATAGTAACAATTAGTGAAATTACCGTGATTAAAATGTATAGAGTTTATGCTTCACGCCAGGACACATCTTTGAACAATCGAAAGTTGGTGAAAGACAAGGTTCCAAGTTAAGCGAGCTTAAGCTAAGTGTGACTGCGTTTTTGTAATTAAACTTCTTGTGAAAAAGTAAATAATTATCTCTTCGTATACGAGAAGGTTTGTAATCAAGCTTTGTCTACAATAGCGTGTCTTTGAGATTCGCTATGTGCAAGAAGTCTCACTCTCTTGACGCATCCTTAGCAGAATTATTGAGCGTGAAAGCGACACTTAAACCAAAGCGCGCATTAAACGCATCTCTGCTATAGTCTTGTTCTAGAGAGCTTTTCTTCGTTCTTATGAGCATCGTAAGCTTCTCGATTTCTGTCTGACTTGTTAAACGCAACAAAATATGATTAGTTAGTGTTAACAGTTCTCTTTTCATTACAGACCATTAGATTCTTAGGACAACAAAGCGTCTAGAGTATACATCTGGCTGGAAGGACCGCTGTTTATGTTTATTTGTTGTATTTATTGAATGGATTTCGTATCAGGTATATTAAGCTCTTGACTTTATATTTTGCATTGAAATTTTTGCGACATTCAAATTTAAGGTATGTAAAGCCTAAAAGTAGAATGCCTTTGCAGGGATGAAGATAGAGTTTGAAAAGAGTAAAATATGAAATGAAGTGACAATGAGAAAAAAGGGAGATAGTGGGAGAGCGAAAATGGTGGAGGAAGATATTTAGTTGGGACGAGAGCCTTACGAGAATAATCCTCTTCTTTCCCCATTCGTCACGGGAAGCCTCCATCAGCATGCTTTACATATGCACGATGGGAGTAAGCAGGCATATAACGGCTAAGTGGATCCATCCCCTTGCATAAAGTTAAGTGGGCATGGCAGTACGCGTGGCCACAGGCCGAGAAAATTATCTTCAATCATTTTTCGCTATCGCACTTCTTTTTATCCCACACTGATTTGCACTTTTCAACTTTTTATCGCACGTGCCACCCTTTCTACCGCCTATTAATGAGCAAATGCACAGCAACTGTCACTCACTAAAAACTACCAAATTATAAATGCAAAAAAATGTGTTCAATAAGAGGAATCTTTAGTAGTGTGATGTGTTTAAACTTTGTCTCGGGCACAGAAAAAACGAAATGTAATCTTTACATCGATTTCAGAGTAATCTTTACCTGCACCAAAAATTAACTTCACATTTTCAGATTTACCCACCACATGGGAAATGGCTACCATGTCAACTCTGCTAAATCTTGTTTTGTTTCGATGCGAAAAAATTTAACTTTATCTACTTGAACATTACCCGCAAACAAAAATTCATTTCTGTTTTTTCTGTGGGTGCTCCCGGTTTTTTTGTCATAGCCACGGACTAAGTCAAGCGCCTGACGAGTTAAAGTTATTAATGAATGTAATCGATGTTTGAAATCTCTTCCGATGGTGTTCTCGTTGGCACAAAAAATTAGGTGTATTGTGTAGTTTGGAGTTCGTCCTTTACCTCTGTTGTCATTATTATTGATTATATCCTTGACGTACATATATAAATGTTCAATATGCCGTGAACAGAATTGTCGCAAGAGGCGTTAGATCTTAACCGACCATTAAGCACTCAGAAGATTATGTAAGAACTTGTTCAATTGCATTAGACGATGAAGCAATGATTTACTCCTATCATGTTTGTCGTTCAGGAGATGAAAAAAGCGACAAATATCAGGAGGCAAGAACTTGGAGGTTTACAGTTGCGTTTATTGCTGACTTTGCTTGCACGCAACTGTAGTCCGTCCTGTCAATTGAATGTATTTTATGCGCTGTTTCCACCAAGGCTTTTTAGAGAATAGTTTCAAATCTCTTATTCAAAGAAGGATGAAATCAGTTTTTCTCATATTTTCAACACTATTTGATCTTTATACAATTAAAAAATGTGTGTTCCGAAGTTTCTTTCCAAGTGTAGTTACGGGAAGTAGAACATTAGAACTGTAAAATTGATAGTTTTATCTTTCAACATTAGTTGGCGTTATTTAATCGGCTTCTGGGTCTATCTTTGACCACAAATTCCGTGCGAGTTGAATTTTTTTCTGTTATCTATGGCAAAATAGAGCTACTGAACGATCTCCGTTCCATGGCAAGCAGCGCAATTATCTTGTGCAATAGTTAATGCCCTGCAGCATTAACAACGTGTTCGTGCGATTTGAAGTAAACATCGAGTGCAACTTTATGTCCCTAGAACGGTGCTGCGGCAAGAAGGATTGCTTACTTATATCGTTTATGCCGTTAAAACCTGACGGTCCTTTATCGCGGGGTCGGTATATTGGGAAAGGTGGTGGTAAAATATTCAGTGTTTTTCTTTGAATAGTTTATCGTCGTATTTGAATGTGCTACTTGAAATTCGAATGTCTTGGCTTTATCATAGGTATGACTAGCATTGAAGATGCGCAAATGTATAGCTTATTGAAAGGGTAAAAGGGCGATACGGATAACTAAAGTCGTTTCGGTTACTTTTATTTGTATTAGAATCATTGCAGTGGGAATTTTTATGTCTATGAGTAATACAGAATAAAAAGTAGATAGATACAGATTTCGGTCTTTGAAACATGAAATATCATATAGTTGTAACAGAGGAAGAAATATTACAACGAGAAATGCTATAGAAAATGTGGATGAGATACACATGGATTAGAAGAGTAATATCGAAAACTCTAAGAAGACCATATTAATTGACGAGGAGGACTCCCGAGAGTATTTTCAGGGTTGTCATAATTCTCCCTTAATGTGACGCTTTTCCCCATTCCCAGTTACACACGCGATAATCTCTCTTCTCGCACTGGACGGTGCTACCGAACCGAATGTTTGGAGAGTGGGTGAAACGACGGTGACCAGATATTATGGTCGGCCATAAAGGCGCCTTCGGAGATTGGGCTTTCTCGGGTTTATTATTATACCGAGCGTGGATTAAGAAGAAACGGGAATCGGAAGTCGCGAAACGGGGGTCGAGATATGGAACTGGACGATGAAACAAAGAGTATCATCACGAATCGTTTCGCGCCCTTGTATTCGCACGTTTATGCGTTATCTATATCTATAGATTCCCAATAATACATATAGAGATGTACTTTGAAACTGTAATAAATTCACAGAACTCTTGCATCAGAAAATCATACAGTATTTATGATGAAGTGTGTCTACAAATGCATAATTTTTTAATAATTTATATTACTGTATATTATTTTTCAAATTGTATGCACTGAATCCTAAAGTAGGGATATGCTTCCTTTGCTGTTAATTTTACATTTATTGCAAATTAAATATATTCGCAATCGATCAGTGCATTTTCGAGGAAGATGTTCAAAGAATGCTGGACACAGAGGATGCTCACAATGGGGCATTGATATAATCTACTCCATACGTTCTCACCCATTAAAACGCATGACAACCATTGTATTTTATTTACTATCGAAGGTTCACTTTGCTCGCGTGGTTAAGCGAACCCAACATAATCAATGTTCAGATTCCACGTTGAATGTATTAGCCACACATTGCTCCAAACATGTATGCAGTCCTAGAGCTGTACTCAATCGAGTTCTTAAATCAAAACTAATCTGTCAACAGATTTGTAGCGCATAATGTTGCGGAAGCTACAACTTAATCGTTTCAGTTTTAATTTATATGTTTATATATGCTGTTTTGTGTGCAGAATACAGAGGTATAATTAACTTTGAACAAAAGCCAAACAGCATGGGCGCAATGATCATGAGACAAAAAATTCGCTCACTTGAACAAAAATGCTATTTTGTGATTAGAAAAACAGTACTTCGTGGCGTTGCTGTCTAGATTAGCTTAATCTCAACTCCCTATGTTTGCTCTTCCCCTACTTCACCTATTTGTGAGCTCTGTCCACAGACTTTTGAATTCTTATTAGTGAAATACATATTTGTCTATTTGACTGCAAAAAGTATAAAATACTTCATTCAAGCCCAACACCAATACTCTTAAATGCTTCATGAGCGTCATTGATAATCCACGAGTTACCTTAGGTTCTTTCTGAACTATTAATAGTATTCTTTTCATATAATAAACGTGCGAGAAACTGTATTTATAAAATTAATAATAAAAACATTTTACTAATAGACTTTTTGGAATTATTTTTAATGTTTCAGGACGCGGAAGTAGAGAAGTCGAGACTGCCTGTACTGGGTTCGACATTCTCAAGCAACACCAGCAACTCGTCCACGGATAGTATATTATCGCTGCTAATTCCAGCTCCACTTCGGGAGACGCTCTGGACGACAGTGGCTCTGTACCTTGGCTGGAGACTTGTATCCCGTCTACGATAGAGTTGTCTACTTGCGTCTCTTGCATGCAAAAATTGCAGGTGTTGAGAGCCGACAAGCTAGTAACGTTGATTGACGAACGGTTGAACACGTTAGAAACCATTTTCTTATACCCGGTGAGCTCGCGTCCGAAGGAAAAGATGACGATTTAGAGTCGCTTTAATAAAGCCATTGCTCACCTTCGAAGTTACGCGTGGCAAGTCTTTTACTTGGTCTGGACAGGCTCATGCCATCGTACGATGACCTGTTTGTTCCAGGTCAAGCCACATTTTTCACTTAAGATGTGTGAGAACGCAATTACGAGGCACGTTCCACGACAAGGACGTCCATGATGTATTTTTTTACATTTTTGTCAATCGTCGCACGAAAATGTTGAGGTCTGTTGAAATGAAAATGATAGCAAGATTTACGAAAAATAATAGCTAAAAAAATGTTTATCCTCTTGCATTCTCGGGCGGTGATGCAAACTCTTTGAGGCGTATCGACTGCGACACGGGTGATTTTAGCAACTTTGTAGCGACGATCGGTCCCGAGAAGGAAGGGAAAGGTTACGGGGAACCTAAGGGCGAGATCCAAAGAGGACTTAACCCAATAATCAAATCATGATCTCATTACGAATAAATAAAAAGATTTTAATAAAGTAGTGCGATTTGTATTATAATCAGCACAGTTTAGTACGTTACATCAAAAGCTGATGAATTATTCGAGAGAAACGATTTTGCTTTTAAGAGTTCATTATTAACTCATGTGATGCTTTTTTACGAGGTTTTTGGGACTGGAGAAAGGAATATCAAATTTTCTTTTTTTTTATAGCTTTGTGATGTTAAATGCATGAGACAGTTAATGGCAAACTCTCACTTTATTTGACGCTATCGTATTTATATATTTCCTGTGATTCGTGATATTTCGTGATATAATTTAAATTAAACTGAGACCGACTGACTTACGTTAAAGTAACTTAATGAAAACTCGCCTAAACTACTAAAAATTGAGGTAAAGTATGACGAATGAAGATAGATTGCCAATAACTGACACGGTCCTGTGCAAATTTTTCCAATTCCGTGCACCTCGTAGTAGCGTTGTGAATTTGCGGTAATTTAGCCTGGATGTGTGCATCATTTCATATACACATAAAGAACAGGAACCGCAAGAGAGTTGAATCTATTCCAAAACGAAAAGTAAAAAAGAGACGGTTGGGAGCAAAGTTTTTATGTATTAAGAATAAAGTAATAAAATCAGTAATAAGTCGAGGTTTAATTAATTAAAGTAGATAATCGATAGATCGAGGATCGCAGTATCTGATTGGCTCGCTGCGAGGCCCGTGGACAGTTTTCAAATGATCTCCGGTAGTTAGCTCTTAGTGGCGTCCTTATTCATGCGGGACGCTTGTAGCATTTCGGAGGAGGTGTCTTTCACTAATGCTTCTCTGTTTTTCTTCTATTCATTCCTCGTCCTTATTCTTGTTTTGTTTTAGTATCTTTTATCTTTCCTTATATCTCGTTTCAATTATGTTTAAAGTTTTCCTTACTCTCCTAAAACACGTGGAAGACTCGCGTCGTTCATAGCGTTGTTAGATAATTTTTGGCTTTTGCCAATGTAGGAAATTGATAGACATGTTTAATTTGCTCATTTTGCTCAAATAATTTGACAAATAAATTCAACCATGGTTTCTTCCCCTTTTGCAATTAGAGATTTCGTATTGACTGTCATAAGTACGAAAGGCAATTTGTAGAATCGTATAGTAGCAAACAAGATCCGCAAAGACGTTTCGTGTGGAACATCTTCTATATATATATATATGTGTTTTTTTCTATACTTCGTACACGTATCGTAATATACTTATCGCTAATGAGTATTCCAGTGTGTATAGACATAGTATTTATTTAGATAGCATATCTACTTCCGTATTTCCTTTCTCTACGAACCCGACGCTCGCTCTTGTAGTTGTCACGGGCTAGTAAGATCACTGCCATTTATCTCACGAAAAATAATTGAGAATCTCATTCAAGGGTGTTGCAGATGTGCTTCTTTTTTATCAATAATATACGTATTTCCGCCTATTATTTTTTAAATCATTTTTCTACAAGAACTTAACATTTTAATGTCAGTAATGCAATATTATTCTGGGAATGATTATAAATTTGACGACTTCCATATTTTCTCTACCGATTTTATATTTTATATAAAAATATGTTATTGTATTTTTGTTTTCCGTAATATTACTCAAAATATTGATCGCACTTGTATCACCCTGAACCACGCTCGATTACGCCTTCATGTTGAATCTCAATTTCTTGCGCGAAGCAGGAGTGAAAGAAATAGAAAAAGAGAGGTCAGCGCTATGGATGTGTATAATAATGATGATATAGTGATTGTATTGTGAAGCAGTCTCTTTCTTGGACAAAAGTGGAGGAATTTTCTTTTTTACTGCGCGCGGTGATACGAAATACACGAGAAATGTGAGGTCGATAGGCCAGGTGTTGCTTATTTTATATGCTAGATGCAAGTTTAGAAAAATAGCGTACTTGGAAAAAAGAAGAAAACAGAAAGGAGTTTATTGGAAGGACCTGAAGAAATTTAGGATAAATTTTTGAAACGAGAACAGGACGCATGTATATATTACTGCTTTTTCTGTGCCCGTGAAGAGAAACGGTGCGAATTGTTTGTTTGTTTTATTATTATTATTTTTTTATGGCATAGATTTGTAATTATTTGTAGCTATTAGTCAGCCATATGGAGAATTAAGAAATACCGATAAACATTTATAAAAGTCTAAATATATACATATATAAATATATATATATATATATATATAATGGAAGACATAAATATATAAAATATATATAAAATATATATTTTAAATGGTATATTGGAAAATACCAGCTATTGTTTGGAAGAACAAAAAATTCAAATGTTTGTGAAAACGAGGGAGTCAAGTAGCCAAAGGGCAAGGTTTAGAAGATTTATCGAGAGGGCGTTTGCGGAAGGTTTTCGAAAAGCGCGGTCCAGATGAAAAACGATAGAAAAAGAGGTGTATAAGCTGTAACTGTGACTATGTGGATCGTGGGGGGCAGGCTGTATATTTTATTTTGCGTTTATAATACTAAAAAGGAAACACCATACTGCCACAGTAAAACGTAAATTGTAAAACAAAAGACAACAGCCCGCCCACCCGAGATCCCCGCGCGTCAAAGCGTCACTGTGATCTCGTAATTATTAATAAATATCTAATTATAATGATGAATAATCATACGAATATTGTAATACCCCGAACCACCCCCAGACCCGATCCAACTCCTCTCTGCCCCGTGAAAAGAGTCTAAGATTGTATTCGCATTTATTATTGTGTTTTTCAATTATATCCACGTATGCATTAGTTCATAATTGTAACTGTAATTTTAAATACACCTTTCAAATGATCTCTTGAAGGAGCTGTTTGCTGTTAAGCGAGTTTGCAACTTCAATGCCCTACGATTCCTTATTGGAGAATTGAGTCTCCTTAACTTTCCGTACCTACGATTATTTGATATCTTTTACACTATTCGAGACGTTCTTCTTATGTGGGAAACAAAGGGCATTGGCGCTCACCGACAACCTCAGTTAAAGCATATTGCGTTGATTATGTGTACGATAGTTAATTTACTGATATTATTATATTATTATTATTGTATTATTACGATTCTCATTATTATTATCGACATGATGATTATTAGTTATTGTATCGTCGCAGTTAGGTTGCAAATTACTCCTGCGTTAAAGAGGTAATCGACTAGTCTTTACCCGACAAAGCATTGAGATTCTTTTTACGATGAATATTTTCTAAGGTTAAGATTTTCCACTGTTTTCATTTTAAGTATTTTACCTCTTTGTACCGCCATGCTGGAGATGTCTAAGTCAGCACTGATGTCGTGTCTATTAAACAAAATTCAAAGAATGGTAAATGCAATTCGGGCTCAATATATCTGAACGTCTTGTACGCTATTTTCACTGCCACTCAGTGTATCAACCATCATTTTTTTCTGAGATCCACTTACCAGCAATAGATTATTGTAGTATAGCTGTAGGTACTCAATCTTTTTATCAGTATTTTAATTTGGGCCTCGTCTCACGCCGCCCAATTCGCTGCCAATGCACTTGTATCTTATACTGAATTTAGAATTTATTTTTATACAAAATTTTGATTTTGATTTCGAGAAAATCCTTGTGAATGAGAAATGACGTCCGTGATAACGATAAAAAGCTCTGATTCAAATAGTATACGCCGATACATTTATGTCAAGACTCGTACACAAAAACATAACCCCGTTTTTCTCTATGTATAATCATGTTTAAGATCGAAAAGAATTTTTAGTTGCTCAGTCTATCTAAGTTTGCCATAAATACGCGTTACGAGACGCATACCATCGTCCACAAAGTGTGCTCAAGAATCGCATGACTGCGACTATTTGCTCGAATTTTCAATGGTGCCAAACGTAGCACACATAAACGCGCACACAATAATACAACGGGAATCTACTTATGTTAGGTTTTATTGATTTTATTTCCTTCTTAATTTGGCTGTTCATTTTGTTGCTCGACTCTTGGCTCGTTCGCTCCTCAAAATACAAATCTCATCGAATTTTCTTATATACACAAAGAAAACGATAACGAGGCAGCAATAATAAAACCTGAAAAAATCGAAATGTTACCTTTAACTTGTTTTAGATATGCATTTTTTAACGCGGCCCTAGTTAATAACAAAGTGCACTTATTTGAAACAAAATCTTTATTGCAGTTCTCACAAAAATTTGGGACCAGAATTCGTAGTGTTTTTTCAATTAAGTTCACGCTTCTCGAATTGAAATGTAATACGCGCTTTTTACACAGATTTTGGGAACTCTTGAAACTGAGCCTAAACGAGACTTGATTGAGAATCGCGCTGGAAACTCTGTTAAAGTTTTCTTATTTCCGCTTGCTTATAAAATGAAACTTGTAACTTCTGAGGTCTGTAATACGTTACCTGTAGCCAAATGTCCCGTGGACCATAGACCGCCGTGATTAACTTGATAATACGAGGGAGAGAGAGAGTGAGTGAGTGAGTAAGAGAAATAGTGTTGAGAGAGCAATAGACGTCAATTGATTCTAGATTCATACCCAAAAAAGTATAATGTCACCGCCTGCTCTCTCATGCGAGGCTGTCTTAAAGTCTGTCCAAAAAAAGCAGTTATAATTTTCATAGATGTTTTTCTCTTCTATAAAACAAACTTCTTTAAGCCAGCCTTGCTCTCAAGTCGCTATGAGCTCGCAAGCCTTGTGATAAGAGTCTGGACTTCGTGCCGTTTTCTTTTCTGAGTGTCTCTAAAAAAAAAAAGAAAGTAATATATGTATAAAGAAAAAAATATATGTATATCGAAACGAAATTTCGTCCAGCTGACCAATCCAAAGAAGTGACCAAATAGCGAAGAGGGAACGATCTTTGCGAGCCTTTGTGCGATGCTTGAGACGCTTCAATCTTCCATTCTGTCTGCTTATATTTGTTCATGAGAAATTGAACGAAAGAACGGCGGTCACGTGATAATATATCGTATAAACAGTCCCCTTTGCGGATAAGCAAAGAGTAGTACTATTACCTTTTCGTTTCTCTTATAATATTATTTCATTTCTCTTCTTTTTTCCTACTAAATCAATGTTATTACCCGTCGATGCCTTTAAGTCGCTTAGCTGACACCCTTTGGCTCTCAAGCAGCTTAAAAGCGATTCCGAAATGAATGTCGAAATAATGAACGCGGTATTACATTGAAAAATACCAATCTGCGCTGTGCATTGCACGTTGAAAGTTTTGTTATAATTTCTCTTTTTGTTTCCAAAATGATACCGTTTCTCTTTTTTTACTTTACATTCGGTTCTGAAATCGTTACGCGCTGGGTATTTTCAAAAGTATAAATTTTTCCAAAAATTGAACAAACAATGCTAATTATAGGAAACGAGAAAAAAATCTAAGAAATAGGAGAAAAAGAGAAATTATGAAAAACGCAAAGCCACAGGACCTAATCATACGATGCTGTGTTATTTAAGTCACTACAAGACAATACGTTATTGCTACTTTTATTTTATTTTATGACATTTTTTTCATGTTATTAATTTTATTGATTATGATTTTACATGCTACGTGAATACTGTATTATTAATATTATTATTTGATTTATATCTCCATCTCTTTATTCTTTTAATTATAAAACCCTCTTCCTTTCCCTCCGATCTCCTAGTTCTGAATCATAATCCCTTCCCCGAGTCCAGTCGATTGTTTTTACGAATCGTTTTTATGTCCGCTGTCACGTCGATGTATTTTCGAGTCGCTTTGATTTAACCGAAAACAAAAGTGCGAAGCGGTTAGAAGCACAACGATGAAACAAATTATTGATGGAGTACACACGGACAGGGGCATCTCTCCGCTACCCGCATGTCTTTCATTGTACAGATTTTTTCACTTTTATATAGTTATGGATATCGTAATTTTACGATTTCGATTAATCGGTGACTATACTGTCACCGCATTATTATTGTACTTGATTTTTTATTAAATAAATGTGAACACGCCGAAAAGATATAAATGAACTGTTCTTTTTTCCAATTCGCCTACAGTCCTTACAGTACTCACAGGTTCTATTTTTTCTTCGAGCATAACATATATCTACTTCCGGTTAATATCTGGCCATAAGGGCCCTTTTCATGTGGATATACAGGGTGTTTTTTTTTAACTTGAGACAACGAAATATCTCAAAAAATACGCATCCT
>CAKNYM010022783.1:0-13085 GCA_932195095.1 Andricus curvator | reverse complement strand
TTTGTGGACTTGAGGTTTGTGGGTTTGGGATATGTGGGGTTGGGTTTACCGGGATTAAAAATCTGGGTGAAATATCTGGGAGTAATCCTAGATAGCAAACTGAACTGGCCGAAGCAATACAAAATTCGTTAAACAATTACAAGCAAATTAAGTCAAACGTCCTGATTATTATTAAAATTGCTTTTTTATTTGACCGACAAAAATAATCTGTTATAAAAAAGTACACAAAAGTAACATGTGCGACCAATATACAACAAAATATTTGATTCAGGGGGTAGGCGAAACCCCTAGGACCTCAAGGTCCCGTAAATACATGATTGCATAGATATTATCATTGTTGATTTATATATGTTAAAAGTTAATAGAAGAATTTTTTTATGTTAAAAGTATCTGGAAAACATTGGGTTAGAAAAATAATTTCAACAAATGGATTAAAAAATATTATGTATTATTATAATCTATATATAGTAATATTATATGTTGGGAATACATATGTAATATTTTATATTTACTTTAGGGTTTATATTACTTCTAGGAACTTACCACCAAAAATTAAAAAAACTGCAATTTTAATTAGCAGAGTATTAACAAGAATCTTCATTTTTCAGACCGATTTTCTGAACAATGACTGACAAGTTTAAACGTATTCACTGCTACATACACTAATCACCGTAAAATTATTAATTCTCACGGTTACAAAAAAATAATCAGAATTAACAAAAATTTCCAATCTCTGGAGACTACGTGGCAGAAGCTCTACGATATCTTTTATGACAAAGCAAACTGCTGAATTATAAAACGTTATTTTATAGACCATAGATTCTGTCCTTATACTGATAAAACGGGTGTTTTCTTATTCCAAGTGAAGTTCTTATCAGTACAATCAACCACGTCTGTGAAATTAATATTTGCCGACTTTTCGCTAAGCTATGAATTTGTGAAATCAAAGATGGCTAACTGATTTAAATAAGAAATGTTCATGATAAAATATATTCAAAAACTTTTTTTATGAAAGCTTTTATAGTAATTTCTAGAATAATTTTTCAAAAACCATTGGAGAAATTCTCAAACTTTGCTGCATTATATTGTAGCATCCATCTCCCATATCCATCTGTTTTTTAGAATCATCTTTTTTATACATTTCATACAGCCAAGGTTAATAATGCCTGAAATGGCTTCCTATAATTTTTCTAAAGAAGCATGTTAACTCTATAAAAAAATTCTCAAATGAATTTTATGATGAATTTTTTTTTTTCAATTTATTCAGCCACTCTTTATTTTAGAGATTTGCTACATCATAGCAAATATTGATTTCCAAACGTGGCTGATGAACGTAGTTAATAAATTTTAGATTTTACATATTCAGCTTATTCAAAAAAGTGTGCATCAAAGTCATTAAAAAAATATACTTTTTGTAAATATTAAAAAATGTTTAAGTTAGCCAATAATGAAAACATAAACGTTAAGTTTCAGTATTTTCAAAAGTCATACAAATTTATAATATTATTCAGTTAGAGTTGTAAACAATGACCAGTAATAGTTTGAAAACTTAAGATTTAAAAAGTCTGTCCGCACGCATTGTTTGAAATCAATTTTTTTTTTCAATAGAAGTTGCTCCTCAGAACTTGAATTTGTAAACTGAAAAAAAAACTTCAAAACAATCCAAAGCCTAAAAAAAGTTCAACAATTTCAAGTTCAATTCAGTAAAATCAAATTTCATATATCAAATATCTCCTCTTTCAGTAAATACTGTTTGACTCTAGAAGATTTTCCTATGCTTGAGAATCATAAGGTATGTTAAGGATACTGCTCAGATATATAATAATGAGGGCTATTTATTATCTAAATGCCAAACCCTCCGAATTCCGCTATTTTTGACGACTTTTGACCCAAAAAAAAGATTTGAATATAGTGATAGTAATCTAAAAAATAAATTTTTTTTCAATGAACAGCTACCATGCCAAAGACTTTAATTTCAGCTATCTTCAAAGACTATCCAAGTAAAATGAAAGATGCTAGCACAGTGATCTACAAGAATTAATTTTCCGCACTTTTATTCTGATCACAAATGATAACAGTAAACTTATACCTGAAGATAGCAAATTTCATTTTCAAATAAGAATCGATATGTCAACAACTTCAATTTCAGCCATCAAAAAGCGAGGGGGCAAAATTCGACACATGGGTGAACATTTTATTTCGTTGTTCAACTACCTAACAGTCCAATAATGAGAGTATTTTTTAGTTTATGATGTCTTTATTCAGGAACGTACATCACGAAAATATTACACAATTTGCAGGTATTTGTTATCGTGTGTATGGATTAATCTTTGTGGAGTAAAGGATTCTATTATGGCCGTGGAAGCGAGGCTGCCACAATTTCTCCATACTGGTCTTTGTAAACGTAAAATTCTATGCCAGCAACATAAGCACGAAAGGGTCTGATTCCATAACTAGGAAAATTTTGAGGTACAAGGGCAATTCCCGACTCGAGTTCTGTGATTGGATTCACCCTAAGCCTAAAGTGTTTGCCTCCACAAAAGATATGCCACATTGAATCCGTAGGTTCTGCATCAAGGAAAGCACCTTGAAAATAAAATCAAGATTTGTGAATTTAAAAATATTTAAAATCGACCTCAAAATTAAACACTGTACTATTTTTAATTGTTGCACTGAATATGCAAAACTTTCAATTGGAATTATTTAAGCGTTCACAATTTAAAAAGATAGCTTTTAAGAGTCACCAATTTTAAATTGAACGTTTTTAAAAGCATCGATTAATCCGAAGGTTCAGCTTGTGAAGATTTATGAGTTTTGAAAAAAATGAGTGAATTTGTAATTATTTGAGTGTACAATTTCAAATTCAGAATTATTCGAAACTGAAGAATACGATATTAATAAGAAATACATAAAGAACGCAGCAGTTGTTCATTGTAGCGCTAAAAAACATTATAAACATTTCGAAATAGAAATTTCCAGACATCCGACGATTGCCGAAAATAAAAATTCCCGAAATTGGAATTGGTTTGAAGATTTGAGGCTTTCTGACTGGGTCTTTAAAATAGGTTTAAGACAAAAATTCGATACTTTTAACCTGAAGAGCCGAAATTATGTTAAAATTTGATAATTTAGACGTTGAACCTACGTTGTAAACGAAATCGTAAACTACGTCGGAAATTGGGATAGTAAGCGACGTATGTTGCGATGTAGGTTCCGACGTGGTTTACGTCAGAATTTTCAACTCAAGTAACTGCACTAATTAAAAAAAAATTCAGACTTCGGAAACTACGTGGGAACCTACAGACTTCTCTGCCTGATTTAAAATTGAATTGGTGTTTTACCTCTTTCAGGCTGCGCCTGCGGTGCTCGGACTCCTAAAAGTTTTTTATTTGGTTTTAAATAAACCACAAATCGATAGCCGTCATCATTAATAATGCGGACTAAAAAATTGTGATTTCGAGAATAGTCGCCAGTAGTTGGGTCAAAATTACCCGGATAAGTAGCTTTTGTCACTCTTCCTGTATTATTATCTACCCACAACTTAATTGTCTTGGACTTATATTCTACTTCATGATTGTGAGGGGTTTCACTTCCCGAAGCACTGAAATCTGTAAAAAGAAAACAAATATTTGTAATTCTAAACCAAAGCACTCTAATAAAACAATTTCAATTTTATTACAAGTCTATAATTAAGGGGCCGTGTTCTATAACCACCTGTAAACTTTTCTTGATGAACAGCGCGATTTTGGTCCCTGAGAAATTTTAAAGAAGTTTAGAATTTTAATATTCAAAGTATGTGATCCTAACACAAATTAAATTTTGCATTCTTTTCCATTACATTAGAGTTAGAGTTGTTCAAGAAGACGTAAATATGTTGTCAAAACAAAGAATTTTCAAAATAATTCATCATCCACAAATTAGGACGATTTTATTTTGGCTCCGTGGCTCGTTTATTCGCACGTATCTATCAACTCGACGCTTTCAGTGGAAATGCATCTTCGCTCGTTAATAAAATTACAACTATTCCTAGAAAAAGATGGGAATATGCATTTTTTTTAAAGAAATTGTATAAGTAATAACCAGTTAATAAAAAAATGTTGCTTTGGCTGAAATCATTTATTAGGAGCTTCTTCTCATACCTGAAAGCATTAAGATCATTAGCAAAAAATATATCAAATTTCATTAAACATTGAACTATCCAGTGTTTTTTCCAAAAAAAAGTACTTTTTGGCAAACTGTGAAATGCGTGCAGTTGATTTTTTTTGTAAAGAAAGGCCTGCGAAACATATTTATATCCTTCAGAACAAATTTCCACATAAAATGTTTTTCTTGCTCGCAATTCGGTCGACTCCCCATGGGCTTAAAGATATGAAAGCATGATTTCTGCAATATCTCATGTAAAAATTAATAAAATTTGTTTTATCTAGAATGTTTATAATTCCTTCAGTCGAACTACATCGTTGAGAATATGTACTATACATTTCATTAAACTATTCACGGAATTCTCTGAATTACGACGATTTCCAGTAAAAAAATTCGAAAAAACTTGGTTTTTTTTTTAATGGTCTTTTTTAAACCAGAAAAAGCTACAAACACTTTACCTAGAGAAAAAGTGCGCAATTAACTTTGCTATAATAATATATATTTGAAAAAACCTGAAATTCGAATCTGTTCTAAAAAGTGTCAAGGGGCCAAAGCCGTTCAGAGAGAAAAGTTTATTTTGCGGCATGAAATCTGACCCTTTAATTTGAAAAGATGGCGTTATGGAATCACGAATTTTAAATTCAAAGTTTTCCAAAATTTGAATTTGAGCATTGGAGCCCAAAAAATCAAATTTGGTATTTTTCAGGAGCCAAAAAATCACAGCTTCTATTGATGTTGTAAAATTCCAAAAAATATCATTTTTCAGCAAGGTCGTAGTGATGGTGTACAGAGGGTTGAATAGGTTCTCCGATTTTCAGTCATCTCAAAAAGAACAACTTTTATTCATGGTCTACAACCCTCAAGGCCAAAAACCAAGCTTTCTATAAACGGTCACTACGATTTTATTTCCGTAGTTTTTATTCTTGGGCTCCAACTCTTGACGCCAAATACCAACCCGTCTGAACACCACCACTATGAAGTCGCTGAAAAATATTCTTTTTTTGAAATTTTACAGCATTAATAGAGGCTATTAAAAAAAACACTACCCGAATCGGGTAGTGTCACGCCTACCCTGAAAGGGAAATAGCTTAATGGTATACAATACAATACAATAGAGGCTATGATTTTTGGATTTCTCAAAAATATCAAATTTAGTTTTTGGTGTCCATTCCTTAAAGCCAAATACTAACTTTTCTGTACACCGTCAGTACGGCTTTGCTAAAAATAATCTTTTTTTGAATTTTACAGAGTAAATGAAGTTTCTGATTTTTGGGCTTCTCAGAAATACCAACTTTGATATTCGGGCTCCAACCTTTAACGCCAAAATCCAACCCCTCTGTACACCATAAATACGACTTTGTCAAAAAATAATCTTTCTCATAACTTAAATTTTTAGGCATCATCCCTCAACCCTAAAAAACAACCCGTTGGTGCACCATCAGTACGACTTTGCCAAAAAAAATTTTTTCAGAATTTTAAAGTATCTGTACACTCTTTGATTTTTGGGCTTCTTCAAAATCCCAATTCGAATTTTTTCATTGAGGTTTGATTTCTTAGATGTAGGTTTGATTTAAAAAAAGTTTCTCAGCGCATTCGAGAGCCTAAAATATGCCAAAGCTTCTGTTCTTTGCAAATTTGAATTTTGGCAAGGAGGTGGTTTTTGGGACATAGGTTGGTAGTTTTTGGAATTTTCGTTAGTGCATTCGACAGCCACAAATAAGCTTGAAATTCTAGTGTACTTTGTTTTTTCTAGTTTGCGTTTTTACGAATGGGGTGGTTTTTTATATAAAGGGCTGGTTTTTAAAAATTCTTTGATGCATTCGTGTGCTCAGAATAAGCCCAAGTTCTGATGCACTTTCTATTCTATAAATTTAATTTTTGGCAAAAAGGTTGTTTTTAGCACACAGAGGGATACTTTTAAGAATGTTTTTTATGTATCTGAGAGCCTAAAATAAGCCCGAAGTTCTGGTCTACTTTGTTTTTTCCAGGTTTAAGTTTTTACATAGGGGGTAGATTTATTGTTCGTATAGGTGGTTTTTGGAAATTAATTTTTGGTGCGTTCGAGAGCCCAAAAAGAAAAAAATTATGCCTAAATAGATTTTAATAATCTCCAAAAACAGCCAAAAAAATGCCGAAAATTCTAATACAAAGAAGTTTCGATTTTCAAGGTGCTACCTTGATGGTCAAAATAAACCAAAGTTCAAAGGAGGATGTTAGGAAGAGGTATATAAGGGTTTCAGATAATATTCTCTTTCATTTCTAAGTCAGAAAAACGAGATTCAAGATGTCTTCATGGTGCACTTCTCTATTTCATGCAATTAAACTGTGAGCTCAAGATGACGGATCCAATATGGCTACCGTTGAAATATAATTAAATATTCATGTTTTTTTAGGGAAGGTGAGAATGCATTGACGCACTGAGTGTAGGACTTGACCTAAAAAACGGTAGTACCCACTGAACTCACCTTCCCTCACTAGCGAGACAATGACCCTTGAACTGCTTTCGCATTATTTAAGGGCTATGCCTATAAACTCGCTGAATCGTGCCCCCGCGTCCGGCTGTTTATAAAAACCTGACCTTTGTCGCTTCTTCCGCCCAACCAAGATGTACGCATCAGCCGCAGCAGCGAAATCGTCGGGCTTCGACATCTTGGTTGGGCTTGCTCGGCCACCTCTGACGTTTTCGTGACTCCCTTGATGGAGCGGCCTCCCTAAACGACGGGCATCTCTCCGTCGCAAGGAGTATCCTCGCGGTTAGCTTTTTGTTTAGCTTAACGTATACCTTCCGGTACCCCCAGAAGGCTTTCTTCGTCATTTTGACTACGACATCTGCAGCCAGGCTCACTTCGAAATCTTCTGACGCACGTGAGAGGGCAGCGTAGTCTTTCCCTCTGCATCGCCGCCCACTTCGATTAGGACATCTCCATTCCTTGTCTTCCTGGCACCCTTGATTTTGACACCAAGGGTGTCAGGCTGCACCTTACATTTGACGTCTTTGAGGATCTCTGAGTAGCTTGATTCCTTAGTCGGCTAAATAAAGACCGCCTCGGGACCAGCATGCCTGGTGTTTTCCTTCCTATGTTTCCCACTATTCCTATGTGCAGGCGGCGCCCTTTTTCTCTTACTTTGCAGAGTTGAAGTAACCGGACCATTTGCGTGGAGCTTTAACTTCTTCTGTTATGATCTATTGATGTTTTTCTCGGGAGGATTCAAGGTAGGCTCCCTCACTCTCTTCTCATACTGTTGTGTTGAAGTTTCCTCGTCTCCATCTTCTCCCCGGACCCCTCTGTGTCCTGTAGAATACACAAAAAGCAGGAGGCCATAAAATGCTACGCTGCCAAGCCTACGGCCTCCTGGCAGTGGAGTGCGAGAGTCATAACCGAGCCAGATTCTGCTGGAGATGCGGCTGTGAATTACGGAAGCGCGCCAGGGTGCTACCTATGCGCCGGAAAAAAGGAAGAGCCACGTCCCATAGAGAAAGACACAGAAGCGTCTGCGCCAACCGAGCAAGCCAAAACAAGATGTCCAAGGTCTTTGAGCCCGCTGCGTGATGCTGTCGCGCTGCTGCGGTCGATGCGTACATCTTGGTTCGGCGGTAAAGGCGGCAAATCCCAGTTTGACATAACTATGAGCATGGTACATGAGAGTGCCACCACTATGGTCAATGCATTTTGACCGCCATTTTGAGCTCGGAGTTTTCCTGCACGAAACCGAAAAGAGCATCATGAAGACCCTTTTTCGTATGACCAATATGGATTTTGAAGAATATTCGCAAGTTTGGATCATTTCAAAGGCGGTCATATTCGAACCACCATCATGAATCTCGTATATTTGTATAAAAAAGGGATTTTGCCAATATATTTTCACTGGGAAAATTGAAGGGATAGGCGGTCTCCCTAAGGCCTAAAACAAATACACTTAATACATAATTGCATACACTTTAGCATTGTTGATTCATTTATGTTAAAAGTGAATAAAGTTGTAAAATAAGTACAATAAATAAGTTCACCGATTCTCAAGAAATATCATTGATATTACTTTTGAAATATCCTATTTTTCGAATAAATCAAAATTTTGTTAATGGTTAATCAGGTGAGAAATAATAAGAAAAATTAGTAAATGGATTTCCGAGGGTAGGATGGATCCTGTCGGATAGGGGTATTCTATGGGATACCGCGAGCCCTGTATAATAAGGGAGTTCCCTAGGGATAGGTGAGATCCTGTAAGGTGAAGGCAGTTTCAAGAGATATGTTGGGTCCCGTAGGATAAGAAAGGTCCAAGGAATAGGTACGATCCCGTCGTATAGGGGGCTCTTTGATAATTATTATTGTACGTTCCGTGTGATAGGGGGAGCGGGCGAGGAATATCTTATGTCTTCAAAAAAAAGGTGGGCCCCGTAGGATAAGGGGATACCGACGGATATGTTGATTTCTGAGGGTAAGAAAGGTCTTTTGAAATAAGTGTATTCCGAGTGATAGGCGGTGTCCGGTCGGGTAAAAGATGTCCCGTGATACAGGGGTTCCTGTAGGATAAACAGGTCCCGAGGGTATAGCTTCATATTTAAAAATTTTCCTTGAAATTAGGAATTAAATTTTAAACCATTTTAATTGTGGTGTGGTCATAATTAGGCAACTAAAGATCTTAAGTGTTTACAATTGAATAATTAATTCAGAAAGTCCGTAAGAATAGGAAAATATTATGTATAATGTTCAGAGCATACAAATAATAAATTCAATATTTTGAGGTTGAACAGCGAAGAACTGTAACATTGAAAAAAATTCGCAAATCAAAGCGTCTTTGCGTCTAACATATGTTTCTTTAAAATGGTTGAATAACTGCGTATTTTGAACTTTAGCATAATACTTAAGAAATTTTCATATTGGGAATATGTAATATTTTATATTTACATTAAGGTTTATATTACGTCGAGGAACTTACCACCCAAAATCAGAAATACTGCAATTTTAATGAGCAAAGCATTTACAAGAATCTTCATCTTTTGGACTGATTTTCTGAATGATGACTGACAAGTTTAAACATATTCACTGCTATGTGTACTGATCACCGTAAAATGAATTATCGTCATGATTACCCAAAAAAGGCAGAATAATGAAAAATTTCTAATTTGTGGATACTACGTGGCGGAGCGCCACGATATCTTTATGACAAAGCAAACTGTTGAAATATAAAACATCATTTTATAGACCTTAGACTCTGGCATTCTACTAATAAATCTTATCCCTAGTAAAAATTCTTATCATGACAATCAACGACGTTTGTGAAATGATATTTGTGAAATCAAAGTTGGCTAACTGACTTGAATGAAAAATATTCATGATAAAATATATTCAACAACTTTTGCTATAACAAAATTGTATAGAAGTTTCTAGAATAAATTTTCAAAATCCATTGCAAACATTCTCAAACTTTGCTGCATCATATTGTAGCATCAACATCCCATACTCACCTGTTTTTTATAATTATCTTTCTCATAAATTTAATACAACCAACATTTATAATGCCTAAAATGGCTTTTATAACTCATATAACGAAATTGCATATGTTACTTTATAACAAAAAGACTTAAATATATTTCATGATGAATATCTTTTTTTTCTAATTATTAAGCAAATTTTTATTTCACAGATTTGCGACAACACAGAAAATATTGAGTTGAAACGTGGCTAATATTAGATTTTACATATATAACTCTTTCAAAACAGTGAGCATCAAAGTCATTGAAAAAAACGTACTTTTTGCACATATCGGAAAATGTTTAACTCAGTCAGTAATATTTTTATTAAATTTCTAATTTCTCATTACAGATAACCAGCACAAACTATAATATTCTAAAACTATTCTGAAACTTTCCTTTAGAGTAATGCGTACAGTTTGGATGTTCAGAACAAATTATAAACTTCGGTTCAAAAAAGCGCTTAAAACCATGCCAATTTATATGAACTGATAAAAAGAGACTATCAGTAAGCTTTTATTCATAGTGGAACTCGCTGTTGTTCTTTTTATGCAAGGTAAAATCTTGAATGCGCAGAATTTAGTGTTGGACTAATCAGTTAAGTTTAGCATGGGAAATATAAAAGATTTTATAAACCATAGACTCTGTACTTCTACTAATAAAACAGGTATTTTTTCATCCAAGTAAAAATTATTATCCGTGCAATGAACCACGCTGGTAAAATTATTATTTGCCAAGATCACGATTTCTAAAATTAATTTGATGAATTGTGTAATGATTTCATAAGTACAAATCAATTCTTTCTTCGACTGACAATGTTTATTAATTTTAAATAGTAGATCTTTTATGCCTTACGGTCCACATAAATTAAAAATAACGTTTGAACCAAAAAACATTTTCCAACTCAGAATTTATTTTAATTAAAAACTCCATTCTCAATCCTTTACGTACGTTTCGGTATAGTTCCTGCCTTTTTCAGAAGGTTTTTAAACCTAAATATGATTATATTTAAAATGAGCAATATTGAAAAGAACAAAAAATAAATGAATAATTTCGTAAATTAATATGAAAATTTCACCTGAGATTAAGTAGTTTGAGTTCATTAAACAAAAATATTAATTTCAGAGAGTAAACACAAATCATTCAAAAGAACATAAATCCGATATCAGTTTGGAATTTTCCAGTCAAATTTGATTCAATTTTAAAAAAACATGAAAACTGTTTCAGAATTCTCAAAAAAAATTAAAGAGACATCACTCACTAAAGACTACATCTCCAATTGAGATACAAGAACTTTACCGTTGTTGGAAAGGACTAACAGAAATTGACAATTGAGAGATAAATGAAGACAGTATACGTAATGAACGTTGATAAACATTGGACGAGTTTCCACTGAGACCACTGATGAGGAAGGACGCGAAACTAAATTTAAAATTTGGGAAATTTTGTAACTAAAATGATGACATTATTTTATAATACTTTAATCAATTTCATGAATGTTTAGAATTTCAGTATGCGGGTTAACTGAAATATTACGAAATTCGTTTATTAGAATAGACTCAATAATTTCAATTCAGAGCATTTCCATGCCAAGTGCTTCAAGTTCAGCTACTTTAGAAGACTTTTGACCAGGACCATACTAAAGAAAACTTTCATTTTTAAATGAACAGCTACATACCGTAGACTTCAATTTTAGCTATTTTTGAAGACTATCGAATCAAAATAAAAGATACCAGCGTAGAGATCTAAAAGGATGCAATTTTTGCACTATTATTTTCATTAAAACATGTAACGTTTCGCGCTTTCTTCTATAATTATAGTTATTATTTATTTATTTCATAAGAATGTCAAGTATTTTCCAAAAATGTTGTTAAGACATTTTGTTTTGGAGGCTATAAAATGGCGAAATGCTTCAATTTGTGTTTGAGTTTCTCGAAGGTGAGCCATCAATCAAGCTCCTCTGATCCGAATACGTATTAAAAATTTGAACATGACGCACATAACTGCCTAAATTACGACTTACGGAATCTTCACGGAGTTGTGGAAATTGAATGAATTTCTTTCCAAATGTTGTTTTCCTCTGAGTTTTATTTATGTGATTATCCTGATTTGTCCTAGAAGAAAAGAAAAGAGATACTAATCTAAGAAATGTCTGTTCTTTAAAAAACAGAGTAATTTTTTTGATTGTTTTGGCTCGGCTCAGTCTGACAATCATTACCAGAGCCAAAGAAATCGGTGTTTCAAACGCGATTCCATTAACGTGTGAGATATAATTCCAAAATCTTCTAAATTTATTTGAGCACCATGGCATTATTTTTATACAAAAGTTGAAATTGAACCATTGTTGTACTTATGTGGTTTCTTTATTCACAAATTCTTTAGAGCCACAATACGAGCGAACTAATATTGAAGAAATGAAGAATAGGTAGATTCCAATAGCTTTGCTATGTATAGCCAAATAATCTTGGGCGAGCCAGGAGACGAGCGAACTAATCTCAAGGAAAGCTTTAGATTTCATTACTATACACCTTGCTACAAACGTGCATAAGAAATATTTGAGAAGGTAAGTGTTATCTTCATTCATACACTCTTACGAGCCATAATGCGGGCAAACCAACATTACAGAAAGAAGGACATGTACGAATTCAGGTAGCTTTGAAATCTATAGCAAAGGAATCTTGGGCGAGCCAGCAGATGGGCGAACCAATTTCAAAGAAAGCTTTTGATTCAACTGTTATAAACCTAGCTACTATTGTTCTCAATAAAATGATTAAAACAATATAATGAATGCATCCATACTTATAAGAAACACAAATCACTATTCAACAAAAAACTATCACATATTCCATGGTTGAGAAGAGAAGTAAGTTCAAATATTATTTAAGTTGACATGTTAAGACAGCACTACCTTCTAAGTCTAACTAACAGCAATCTCCTCTGGAGCACAAACCAGAAAGTAACCTCGTCAGAACGAGCGTCGAGACCTGAGTGACGAACGATCTGGGACCCGTCTCCCAGTGAACTAGCTTTCCATGCGCATTGAGCGCGCTATGCCGCTATTGGTTGGTAGTCCCCACTCTGCTCGATGGAGGGGGTCCTACTACCGTTTGCTTTCGGCGGTGTTCGCTAGATTCAATTAATGTGCCATACTATAAGACTGAAACTATACCTAAATTTATAACGTGAATTTCACTTGCACGATAGGACTATAGAATATGTCTACACGTTTCAAACTTATACCAAAAAACCTACACCTGAACATTGCAAATTTTATTTCTAAATAAACATATATACATGCCAAGAAATTCAATTTTAGCCAATCGAAAAGCGGATGGCAAAATTAAAGACATCGGCGAACATTTAGTTTCGCTCTTCAACCACCTATGAATCCAACAATAATACATTTTTTTAGTTTATTATGGTTTTATTCTGGAACATACATCACGAAGATATTACCCAATTTCCATGT
>CAKNYM010022781.1:0-21188 GCA_932195095.1 Andricus curvator | reverse complement strand
TATATATATATATATATATATACCATTAAACCATTTCCCTTTCAGGGTAGGCGTGACACTACCCGATTCGGGTAGTGTTTCTAGGTTTTTCTTGTAGTTATAAATAACTACAAGTGTGGGCTCACCACACCCACGATGTGCCAACAGCACTCATGTCAGTATTCTTGAATGGTCACCCATCCAAGTACTAACCGCGTCCAACGCTGCTTAACTTCAGTGATCTGACGAGAACTGGGTTTTTCAGCGTGGTATGGTATATATATATATATATATATTGCAAACAGTCTCTAAAGTGCAATAAAGCATTCTTAAATGGAGCATGTAGGACCGTAATACGGGGACCGACGGCGCGCGATAAAACCCGGTCAAAATGATACCGGATTCAAGAATTTTCAAGGCACACATATTTATTTGTGTTGCAGGGACTCAGACCTACATTTAAAAAAAAAATTATATCCGTCATGGCGCAAGTTCAATGACGCAGGCACACATATATTTCCAATGAGTGCTCGATGCCGCCAATCATGTGATTTAGTTGTTTTTTTCAAATTCCGCGATCATGCTAATTTTAAAAGAAAATTCATTTTTTAATAATTAATTAAGGTACGTGGGTTCAGGATTTTCTTGGTTAGTATGGCGGTTCGTTATTACCCTACATGCAAACTATCATTCCTAATTTTTTTATCAATATCCGCGATGACGCAAGGTTCAGTCTCGCTGGCTCTCAGACTATTAATATATGAATTTTTAAACAAATAGTTGAATTTTCAACTAAAAAAGATCAATTTCTACAAAACATAGAAAAGTTAAATTTTCAGTTAAAAACATTAATTTTAAACCAAGAAAATTTTTTTTTTTAACAAAATAGTTCCATCTTTAACCAGAGAGGTGAATCTTCAACCAAAAGAATAATTCTTTAACAAATTAGTTAACATTTTGCAAGTATTTAGTTGAATTTTCAATTGAAAAAGATCAAATTTTAACAAAACGGATCAACTTTTAACCCAAGAGATAAATTTTCAACGAAACGGTCCAAATTTCAACCAAGTAAGATTTCAGTTGAATTTTCAACCAAAAAATAAAATTTTCGACTAAAAATATAATCTTGAGGAGGAAACAACTGTGAAAAAAAGAAACAGAAATACACGGCAAATAAATTACTACCAAGAATACAATATCAGGGTGGTCCTAAAACTGACATTTATGACAGCAGAAAATTGAATTTATTTATATTTTAGCGAATATTTCAATAACGCGAGAGAGAAAAAAATACCAAAGGACTTTTTCGTAGAAAATTTTGGAAGGAAAAAGTTAGCTTTGTCAACTTTTCAGAGATCACAGCACAAAAGAATCTCAAAAAAGGGGAAATAGGGTAACTTTCTCACGAAAAAGGGGAAATAGGGTAACTTTCTCACAAAAAAGGGGATTAAAAATAGGGATTACATTTTTAAATAATTTTTAATGGGTTTTCAATGATTTCTGCCATTCAATAATTTATTTTTAAAAATTGGATATACTTAGGTCGTCGGAAATCCATTCACAGTGATATAAAAAAGTCCGAGAAAAAATAAAATTAGTTAAATACACTATTTTAACATGTTTAACATCGTTCTCATAAATATTTCTTTCCAATATTTTTAATTTCTTCCTTACTATAATTAATACTTCCAATGTAAATTCAAAACAACACTCTACAGTAGAGCGAAGTAAAAATGCTAAAATTAATCGATTCGTTTAAGTTGAGGGATAACAGTTTGTGGGTCGACATCAAAAACAAGTAAAGAAAAAATTTTGTATTTTCAAATATCGTATATTTAAAAAGAAAAGGGGAAAAAGGGGACGTTTTTTGAGCATAGGGGAAAAAGGAGAATTTCAAGAAAAAAGTGGAAACTAAAAAAAGGGGAAGACTGTGCACCCTGACTTTTTCATATCTCCACATTTTTTACAAAAATTGTGTGTTTTAATTTTTAAACAGAAAAAACAATTCTTTTTCCTCTACAAAACGCGGGCACAAAATAAACTTTGATGGGATATTTCACCATATTAGTATCAACTTAAAAAAAAATAATCAAGAGCACAAAAGCGCTGGGATTTTTGAGAAAATGTCAAACAAATTGGTTTATCAAATCGGTGATATAAGTATTGGCTAAAATGCGTTCAAAAACACAATATTTTTTGTAGAAACCATTCCTTAGACTTGAATTTGGTCTAATGAAATGTTTCATGTTGCAATACAATATATTAAGGGTGGAAAGGCAAAAGGAGGTAACTGGTAACTTTTCGAAGATGGGCTTTTTTACTAGAAAATTTTCAAGAATTCAAATACACATTGTATCATAAGGACTTGTTCGAAATCGTATTTACCTTAAAGATACATTTTAATATCCATTAACAATAAAAACTTTTACGATCAAACTATTTTTTATGATATTTACGAAAGGCATATATTTCAATATTTGCATATTTCAGCAACAAAAATGGTAAATTTCATTATCTATCACTAGCTGAAAGCGAAAAATCGTCTCTCTCACTGTGACGCGGTCTCATTCAAAATTGATTTTCTCGGAAATGAATAACTTTTTTCGATAAAACTTTGTCCACCGTGTTCATCAATTCAACAACTTGGAGATGGATAATCAGTTTATTATTTAATTGAATATTTTATTTCTTATCACTGTCTTAATTCGATTCGGACAGGGTAAAAAAAAAAAGTATCAACCCGACATGATCACCTTCGATCAATATTTTCTCATAACTGGAAGCTTCTTTTCAATCAAACATTTTTGGTTTCGATTAAGCAACGCTTCAACTTGGAAGCAGAATTTAATTTATTGTTTTGTTGTAAATTCAATTTTTGCATAATTTTTTTTCGCTCTCCTGCACAATTGACATTTTGGCAGATGCCTCCTTATGTCTCTCCACCCTCCATTTACGTTAACAAACACGTTCGTATATTATATAAAACTACGTACGAAATATATTTTTAATTCAAATGGTCGAGATAAATTTTAATACGAGATGAGTAGAAATCTAGTTGGCTTAAAAAGATTTAAAATTCTGTAAATTCCTGAGGGGCTAAGTTTCTGAAACGTAAGATCATCTAAAAGAGCCCTGTTGACTACTTTCAAGCTACACCTGTTTAGTATTTTCCAGCGCGTAGAAGTGCATTAACTGACAATGAGAACCGGGAATGGAAGTTCAGAACTTTAATGCCTATTTTCCTGGATGCGGCTGCTTTTCACTTTCCAACTTTAAGTGGCTTACAACGTCGGAGTACGATAAACTTTGAAGGAAACATTGTTTATTTAACACACTGAATGTTGATTCTTGATTCCTCTCTCGTACTTTATCCTGAGGTATATAGCATACAAAAGTGTTCACTTGAAAGGCACAAAATATGATTAAGACCCTGGTGGAAAATTTTTTACAAAAAAGGGCAAAAAACTAAAACCATTTTTATAAGAATCTACAATTAAATACAATAAATTAAAAACAAAATTACAGGCAAGTACAACTTTTTTCTATTATTTGGACGAATTTTATACTTTTTGCTTCCTCATAGAGGAAGCTTTGTAATGGTAACATTTTCAAAAAATTTCAAATTCATTTAATCAAACTTTCCTCAATTTAAAAATGTCTAATACAATGTTCTAAGCAATTGTCCGGCTGTGTGTGTGTGTGTGTGGATGTCACGCTTTCTTGTGAACACGATAACTAGAAAACGGTTGCAGATAAATTAATAAAATTTAGAGGGTTTATTTTCCTCACTAATATCTCGAAACTGACCGAAGGATTTCTGGAAATATTCATTGTATTTTTTTTAGCACTCAATAATATTTAAAAACCGGTTTTTTATAGTAAAACTTTTTTTATTAGCATAATTCAAAGTTGATGCAAGAATATAAAAGATTCCTTGGTTCGAGACGAATCGATTGACCTATAATATTAATACATTTTATTACAGAGTAGGGAAGTTATGGTCATTTATATATTTTGAAAATCGGTTTTTTATAGTAAAACTTTTTTCGTTAACATAATTCAAAGTTGATGCAAGAACAGAAAAGATGTGTTGATTTAAGTGGAATCGATTGACCTATAATATTATTACATTTTATTGAAGAGTAAGGAAGCTATGGTAATGCATAATATTTGAAAATACGGTTTTTGATAGTAAAACTTTTTCTTCAACATAATTCAAAGTTGATGCAAGAATATAAAAGATTCCTTGGTTTGAGACGAATCGATTGACCTACAATAATAATACATTTTATCAAATAGTAGGGAAGTTATGGTGATTTATATATTTTGAAAATCGGTTTTTTATAGTAAAAATTTTTTCATTATCATAATTCAAAGTTGATGCCAGAACAGAAAAGATGTGTTGATTTGAGTCAAATCGATTGACGAATAATATTAATACATTTTATTGAAGAGTAAGGAAGCTATGGTTATGCATAATATTTGAAAATACGGTTTTTGATAGTAAAACTTTTTCTTCAACATAATTCAAAGTTGATGCAAGAATATAAAAGATTCCTTCGTTCGAGACGAATCGATTGACCTACAATATTAATACATTTTATCAAATAGTAGGGAAGTTATGGCAATTTACATATTTTTAAAATCGCTTTTTATAGTAAAATTTTTGTCATTCTCATAATTTAAACTTCATGCGAGAATATAAAAGTTGTGTTAATTCAAGACGAATCGATTGACCCATAGCATTTATACATTTGATTGAAGAGTAAGTAAGCTATCGTAATGCATAATATTTGAAAACACGATTTTTTATAGTAAAACTTTTTTCACTAACATAATTCAAAATTGATGCAAGAGCGGAAAACACTTTATTGAAGATTAAGGAAGTTATGCTCATTTATAATATTTGAGTCATCTGTTTCAAACAGAAAAAATTTTTCATTGACATAATTCAAAGTTGACGCATGAATAGAAAAGACTTTTTGATCCTAAGTTTTCAAATAGAGTAATTCTGACAATTTTTGTAAAGAATTCATAAAGCTGGGAAAGGTATAGGGTGTGACAGAACTTTTCCCACCCCTTTTCAGCTCGAAAAATTATCATTTCGAATACAAAATTTGATTTGTCTGATTTGTCTTTGTGTTCAAAAATTTTTTTGTATTATATTGTAGTTTTGCATTTTTTGTACATCTCTATTTTTAAATTGATCAACATGAAGACTTTGGTTTGTCTATTATTGAAAGAAATAACTAATGCTTTCTCTCTGAGGAAGCAAATACATTTGCTAACGGGAAGCAAAGTGCTCGTGAAATGAGCACCATATAATTATAAATGCAAACAAAGTCGAAACACTCGAGATCGAATTCATAGCTAGTTTTGTATTTTTTTGTACATTGTTGTATTTTATTGTAGTTTTGATTTCCTAAAACAATTTGCAAAACAGTGCAACTACAAGAATTTACAAGTACAAGGAATCTACAGAAATTTACAGGTTTTGCAGCCTAAAAGTTGTTCTTTTTCGACCTCGAATGACAAATATTTAAAATATTGCAATAAGATAATTTTAAGTTGAGATGTTCACATGAGTGCTATGAAAAAAAAGCTTCTATGTTTAAGCTTGGAAGAAACGGTAGAATATTAAGAGACAATAAATGAATAATCATTATTAAACAAAAAAAACCTTACGATTGAAGTTATTTTTCAAATATATAGCAATCGATTGGACACCATATAATAAATTATTTCATTTCAATGTCCTCAATATTTTTTCATCCTAGGTCAAAGAGGAACAACTTTTTGACTGCAAATAAAAATTGAACAATTGAGAAAGAATTGATCGCGGTCATTGAGATTAAAAGATTCGAACTCTTGAAGATAAAATTTTGTTCATTTGAAGTTATAAAAACTGAAACGAAAATTAAAATACTCAAAGTGGAATACTTTTGAATTTCAGACTTTTAAAATTAAAGCTTGAAAAAATGTTAATTCAAACGCTCAATAATTTATGCGTATAATATGGCAGCTTTTAACACTTTTCAATTAAAATTTTCTAATTAAAAGCCGTTAAACTGCAAAATTTTCAACTTTCATACATTGTACACTTCAACGATAAAAAAAATAGAAATCCACGCTGTCATTTTCAATGCTATAAATTGGAGAATGAATAAAAAAATTTATAAATTTCCACAATTATATCCTTCTGAGCAATTTTACCATAGAAACATTAATTTATACATTAAAATTTGTTTTTAAAACATTTTAAACATTCTCTTGAAAATTTGTTGAACAAAATTCATTAAAAATTTTTCCAGGAATCTAATGATAATTTTATTACCCTGACACTCGAATTTTTCATACAGTTTTTTGAAAATCCTGCAAAATTAAAAAATATACCTTAAAATCTATCAGATTTTTTATTGAAAGTTTTGAAAATCTTCTTGAATATTTTTTCAAAATTAATTTCTCAAAAAAAAAAAAAAAAGAAATAATTTTTAGTTTTTATAGGAATTTTTATGAATTTTGTTAGTCATTTAAAACCTTTCAAAATTAGTAAAAAGCTAAATTGTGTTTCAAATGTCTTGAAATCTTTTCACGTTTCAAATTATTTTGGAAGCTTTTCAAAACATCTAAATATATGTATCTTCAAGTAACTCGATTATTTTCCAAAATAATAATTGTTCAATTGTCATTTATTAATCAAAATTAGTTTTTACATTTGAATCTTTTTAAATATTCTCTTAAAATGAATTATTCAAAATAAAAAATCATTTTAAAGTTTCTTAGAAAACTTAATAATTTTTTTATTCTCTTAAAGCCTTTAAAGATCCTTAATAAGCTTCAAACTATTATTTCGAACCTTCAAAAATTTTAATAGAGTTCTTCATTTTTTGAAATATTTTCCAGTTTTAAGTTAAGTTTTGATCTTCTTGAAACTTGTAAATATGTCTGAAAATAACTCAAAGTTTTTCCAAATTGATAACTTTTCAATTGTTATTTATGCATCAAAAATTAATAATTTTACCTTAAATATTAAAAATTTGTTAAATAAAATAATTAAAAATATAATGTTCCAAGTTTAAATTTAATACTCTGAAAAATTAACGATTCAAGGCTTTAATTTCGAATAATGCTTCCTCATAGAGGAAGCTTTGTAATGATAACATTTTCCAAAATTTTTAAATTCATTTAATTGAACCTTCCCCAATTTAAAAATGTCTAATACAATGTTCTAAGCAATTGTCCGGATGTGTGTGTGTGTGGATGTGTGGATGTCACGCTTTTTTGTGAATACGATAATTTGAAAACGATTGCAGATAAATTGAGGAAATTTGGAGGGCTTATTTTCCCGACTAATATCTTGAAACTGACCGAAGGATTTCTAAAAATATTTGTTGCATTTTTTCTGAGCACTTAATAATATTTGAAAAATCGGGTTTTTGAAGTAAAACTTCTTTCAGTGACATAATTCAATGTTGATGCTACAATATAAAAGATTCCTTGGTTCGAGACGAATCGATTGACCTATACTATTAATATATTTTATTGAAGCGTAGGGAAGTTATGGTAATTTATATATTTTTAAAATCGATTTTTATACTAAAAATGTTCTAATTCTCATAATTTAAAGTTGATGCGAGAATATAAAAGATTCCTTGGATCGAGACGAATCGATTGACCTATAATATTAATCAATTTCATTGAAGATTAAGGAAGCTATGTTAATGCATAATATTTGAAAATACGGTTTTTTATAGTGAAACTTTTTTCTTCAATATAATTGAAAGTTGATGCAAGAATGTAAAAGATTCCTTGCTTCAAGACGAATCGATAGACCTATAATATTAATATATTTTATTAAAGCGTAGGGAAGTCATGGTAGTTTATATATTTGGAAATCGGTTTTTTATAGTAAAACTTTTTTCATTAACATAATTCAAAGTTGATGCAAGATCAGAAAATATGTGTTGATTCGAGATGAATCGATTGACCTATAATATTAATACATCTTATTAAAGAGTAAGGAAGCTATGGTAATGCATAATATTTGAAAATACGGTTTTTCATAGTAAAACTTTTTTCTTCAATATAATTCAAAGTTGATGCAAGAATATAAAAGATTCCTTGGTTCGAGACGAATCGATTGACCTACAATATTAATAAATTTTATTAAAGAGTAGAGAAGTTATGGTAATTTATATATTATTAAAATCGATTTTTATACTAAAAATGTTCTAATTCTCATAATTTAAAGTTGATGCGAGAATAGAAAAGTTCTGTTGATTCAAGACGAATCGATTGATCTATAACATTGATACATTTTATTGAAGAGTAAGGAAGCTATGATTATGCATAATATTTGAAAACACGGTTTTTTATAGTAAAACTTTTTTCACTAACATAACTTACAATTGATGAAAGAACGGAATCTGTTTCTATCAGAAAAACTTTTTTCATCGACATAATTCAAAGTTGACGACGCATGAATAGAAAAGATTTTTTCATCATAAATTTTCAAATAGAATAATTCTGACAATTTAAAAAAAAATCATAAAGCTGGCAAAGGAATAGGGTGCGACAGAAATTTTCCCTTCCCTTTTCCAGCTCGAAAAATTATCACTTCGAATTCAAAATTTGATTTGTCTGAAACAGTTAACATTTTCGAAATTTATTAGGCTCATTCAAAAGAGGAGATTCTAAGGTTTATTTTACGTGATTTTCAAAATTGGAGTATTTTTTTTCCTTGGTTTTGATAGAAGTTGAAGCTGAATCACGAAAACAGGCAAAAATCAGCAATTAGACCGGTCTTTCTCATTTATTCACTCAGTCTCTATTTATCAAAAATACTCTAAATAGAGATCATCTGTCGCAGAATTTAATACTCTTTCTAATGCGTTTTTGTAAATTATTTCATCTAATTTTTTTCCAGAGACATCCTGAAAAATGTGAGTGCATGTTTTTAATCAATAATTTTTTGGGTGTCATACTCCTGCACCGTAAAACTGTTTAGAAATGGTTATTCAAATTTTTTAAATTCAAAATTATTTTTCGCCTTAAACAGAGTTTGAAGCTCAGCAGAGTTTTTAAACCGATACAAGGACATCTTAAAATTGAATAAGCTCTATCCATCCCATTTTCGTTCATATAGAAAAGTTTGGAAACTCTATTTCTTGTGCTTCAGCTGCTTATTTTTGTTTTTAAAACTCTCTCTCCGAGTGAGTACATAAAAGAAATTCGGCACTTTGGTACTTTTGGTGAAATGCGAAGATATTTCGGCAAACTTTTACCTCTCTGGCATAATTCCTTTCAAACTCGGATGGTCTCGTGTGTCACTCTCCATTACCCGGTTGAATAAAACCATACTAATAGAGCTCGACTTTTCCCGGCGGATTTCAACTCAATTTTTCCTGTCTGTCTTCGCTATCCCTGAAGAAAAATCGAAAAATATCTAACCACATTCTTGTTACTCAAGAAATCTCTTCTCCGCGCAAATAGTCCACTTTACCACGCTTTTTATCTTGAAACGCGATGTCTTAAATTCGCGCGGACTGAAGTCGGGAATCTATATATAATAGAGTTCGATTTATTCGACGGGGTTTGTGAGTCGATTCCACGTCTCGAACGGCAAAAGCCATCAGGATGAAAACCGTGCAAATCCTCTCGTAGCGAGTAATTCATACCGATGATCGTCGTTATCCCACCATTCGTCCTGCAGAGACGACATTCCCCCCCCCCCCCCTCTTCTTTTTTGTACATCTAAATTCTATAGCCTGCATTTTAGGGTGGTTCTTATTTATACTTGGTGAATTTTTTTCGAATTTCTCTGCTCTCACCCCCCAGTTTTGTTCGAATGCACAAAAAAAATCTCCAAATTTGAGCAAAATCGGTTAATATTTAGGGGTGCCGCAAAGACCGTAAAGTTTTCCATTGACTTAACATGGGAAAAAATTAAATTTGTTTAAACATCTACGAGTATTCATAATTAACAAATTAGTACTTACAAATATTAAAATTTGTCGAAAATTGAATGAGATAAAATGTTTCTCCTGCTTTTTTTTAGGTAAAATATATGCTTGAACAAATACGTATTATTTATATAAATGTAAAATTATTTGAACAAATTAAAATTGTTTAAACAATTGAATATTAGTTAACAAATGACTGGGTATTCTCAAATTAACGATTAATGATTATTTCTTTTTTTTTTAACTTTTAAAAAGCGTTAATAAACCGCAATATTACGTAAAATTCAAATTTGTCATTTACGGGGTTTTCTTTGGGGACCCATAAGACTAGCTCACAATTATTCAACCTCAAAATTTATGATTCATTCTTATTCTCTGACGAATTCTGAACAATATACTGAAACAAGGAATTATTTGTAACATATTATCGCGTTTAAATATTAGATTTACAAAAAGCTGACTTTTTCCCATGTTAAATCAATGGTCCGTGTCGATACAATATTATCGACGAAAAAATGTAGTAGTTACATTTTAAACCAAATAGTTGAATTCCCAACCGAAAAAGTTGCATTTTTGACAAAAAGTTTATATTCAGCCAAGAGAGATGAATTTTTAACGAAGAAAGATAACTTTTTTATCATTCAAAAGATGAATTTTCAATCCAAAAAGTTGAATTTTCGACCAAAAAAGATGACTTTAACAAAATAGTTAAATTTTCAACAACATTAAACTTTTTAAAAATATTTGAATGTTTTTACCAAAAAGCCAAATTTTTAAACCTGCACTGCTGAATTTTTAACCAAGAATGGTGTTTATTTTTTAATAAAAAAAATATAATAATTTACAATCACAAAAACAGTTGACTTTTAAACCTCAAAAGAAAAATTTTCAAAAAGAAAGATAATGTTCAGTTAAGGAAGATGAATTTTCAACGCAAAAGTTGAATTTTGAACTAAAAAGGATCAATTTTCAACCAAAACAGGAATATTTAAATTTTTAGTTCAGAAAACTAATATTCAACGAAAAACCAAAGGATTTACAACCAGTTGAATTCAACAGAAAAGACGAATTTTTAACAAAATAGTTGAATATTCAATGAACAAGATTAATTTTCTACCCAAGTAGATGAATTTTTGACGAAATAGTTCAGTTTTCAAGCTAAAAAATTCAAATATTTGAGAAAACAGTTGACTTTCAAACCGAAAAAGGAGAATTTTCAACAAAAAGGTTAATTTTCAATGAAAAAAGATGAATTTTTAAAGAAATAGTTGAATTTTCAACTGAAAACGATTATTTTTAAACCAAAAATTGACTCGTTAAATTTTCAGTTAAAAAAACTAATATGCAGCAAAATAAAACGAATTTACAACTAGTTGAATTGAGCTAGAAAATACTACTTTTTAACAAAATAGTTGAATTCTTAACCAAAATGATGCATTTTCAATTAAAAAGATTAATTTTCTACCCAAATAGACGAATTTTTAAATTAAATTAAATTTAATTTTAATTTCCAATTATAAGGAAAAATTTTTTAACTGAAAATGGAATAGCTACATTTTCAGATAAAAAAATTAATTATACACCAAAGAAACAAATAGTTCAAATTTAAATTAAATAGTTTAATTGTTAACCAAATAGTTTCATTTTCTGCCTGATTAGTTGAATTTTGAACCAAAAATATGAATTTTCAACGAAAATTTAATATTCGACTAAATCGTTCAATTTTCTTCGCAATTATTGAATTATCAAGCCAAAAAGACGAATTTTCTACAAAACAGTTGAATTTTCAATGCGGAAATATGTGCATTTTCAACAAAAAAGTTAATTTCCGACCAAATAGTTGAATTCTGATCGAAAGTGATGAATTTTTAACAACAAAAAATTCATTTTTTACAAACAAGTTCTACTTTCGACCAAGTAGTCGAGTTTTCAACCAAAATAGATGAATTTTTAATTTTAAATCAATAATGGTATAGTTACATTTTCAGTTAGGAATATTTATTCTAAAAAAAGCGAATGTTTGGCAAAATAGATAAATTTTCAATCAAAGAGATGAATTTTTGCCCAAAATGATAAATCTTCAACAATAAAAATATGAATGTTTAAGAAAAGAGTTTGAAATTCAACCAAGGAGTTGAATTTTCAACCGACACTATTTAATATCTAACATTCAAAAATTCATTAATACCCTGGTCAACAAAATAACATCATTACCTAAATTAATATTCTGATTCGGTAAAAATTCTTCAGACTGAATCATTCATTAGAAAAAGTTTCACAGGGTAAAGAGATGCAGATTGTAGCGTAATTGGTAAACGCTCCACTCATGTATAGTGGCGTTCCCAGTTCAAATCCCGACTGAGGTAGATTTTTTCTCGTTTCCTTAAAAATAATAGACCAGTAATGGACACTATTTAATACTTAAAAAAATATATTAATGTTCAGGAAAAATTAAAAATTTGTGAGGGAAAAATTAGGGAAATTTCAGGGAATTTTGAAAATTCTCATTTCCACCTGCAAAAAAACTATCTTAAATGAAAATTCCACCGTCCTAGGAAGGGTAGTTCGTTGGCAGAGCAGAATAAACGACCGATAATTCTAACTACGTGGCGATTTTTCTACCCCTGGGAACTTTAAGACCACCAGCTACCTCGTAAACACAACCTGTCGTTTGCCAAGTCTCTAAATGCGTTAGATATTCCATTATGTCCACCCTTTCCTAAAATACTGTTCTTTCACTTTCACGAAAAATTTCTAATGGAAAGCCAACAAAAATGTCTCCTCGAGGGTGGAATTAAATTATTGAGGTCGGGGTTTAGATGAAATATCAAGGATCACAGCGTAAAAGGAGCTCAAAGAAATGAGAAAAGGGTAATCTTTTGGCGACAAAGCGGAAAGATTAAGCTTTCATTTTTACATGTGGAAACGAAGAGAATCGTTTTCTAAGAAATTTCATATTATTAAATAATTTTGAATGATTGTTCAATGATGTCTGCGATTAAAGAATTTATTTATAAAAATTTGATATACATAGGATATTGGAAATCAATTCATGACGTTATAAACAAGTCCGACAAAAAATAAAATTTCTTAAAGAAACCATTGTTATATGTTTAAAATTGTTCTCAGAATCAAGAATATTTTAGGTTTTAGAAAATACCATCATTAATAATTAAATCATGATATTTACAAGTATAATCAAATTTTTTTTTCAAGATATGTCATTTCGTAAAATTTTTTTTTTAGATTTAATGTTTTATTTTTATCCTGAATAGTTTAGTTTGAAATTTGTAAAATAAACATTTGTAAACTTTTTATTGGTAATAGGATTTATAAATATCTAAAATTTGAGATTGCTCAACACAGATTATGAACTTGGAATATTCCATTTTTTAATTATTTAACTTTGTCAATTTCAATTAAAGAGTTTTTTTCTGATTTTCCTTTTTAAAATTACTATAATTATATTTTGTTACTATTCTAATTTTATATTAGATAACAACTTCTGTTGTACTGTTGCAATTATATAATTATATTTGTGTTATGATATATTGTTTATATTTATTTCGTATTTTATTTACTTATAAATAATTTATTTGAGTGCATCTATATTATACAGATTCAGTTAATTATTTTCATTATTATTATTAAATTAATAAAATTTTAATTTTAAATATAAAAATTAGTTAAATTGTTTCTAATAAATAATTCTGTAAGTTACAGAAAAGTTAACTTTTACTACACGTGGTAGCATATTCTAGTTTCGAAAATAATAATTTTGCACATGTAAAGCGAATAATGGTTATTATATTTCTCACCTAATTTAATAATTTCAGAGAATTTTTCGCGTAATTAAAAAAATCTTATTTTAAAATTTACTATATTTGAAGAAAAAAATATGAAAAAGACGAAGTTTTTCGAGAATAGGGAAAGGATGTGATCCCTTAAATATGGAATCTCTCAACATCAATACTTTTTCTCTTAATTTCTGATCCACGTTTATCTTAACAGGTTAATCTTATTTATAATTATTAACAAGCTTTAGTATTTTTAGTTAAATTGAAAAAGTTATCCGATTTCCTTATATTTCTTTCAAAAAGCTAATATTAATACTTCAAAGAGAATTCTTGAGCTTGATTTGTGGAAAAAGATCTTCATTTTTTTTAATATAATAAAAAATTACCATTTCTGCAAGTCGACTTTCTAGCTTCTTTTGAATAATGCGGTTTTGGCCTAGAGATCTTATACCTTGAGTCGAGCGAAACTAGTGTAATTTTTCATTGTACAATAAACAAAAGAGGTTTTTAAATTAAAAATTTATTTTTCAAACGCAGATTTTGCACAATTTCCACTATTTTGATGTATTATTTTATTATATTGGAAGTAATTTGGGGAAAAATAATGCTGTATTGGGAAAAAAACCTTAACAATAGACATCATTCGCTAATGAACTCTGTAATTATTATAAACAGATTTGATGAAGAAATGCATAATTCGGCAATTTATCGACAAACATTATTTCCTTTAATATAAGTACTTTTAATCGTCTAGCCCAGCCTAATCGCAACATTATAAATTATTCATGAATAACTTTTACGTTAATTATGCATAAATTTATGAATAAATGTATAATTAGGGCATTTGTAGATAATAGAGTTCATTTTCTTACACTTTGAATACTTTTAGTTGGCTAGCTTGTCATAAATTAACCACTAGATATAATTAGCCAATACATTTTATGATGATTATAAATAAATTGGATAAAAAATGCAAAATTTGGGTAATGCTAAATGCGACTCTCCGGAAGAGAAAATTATGACGGAATAGAAAATTAAAGTCCGGTAAATTATGCCGGAAGAGAAGTTTGAAAAGGACAAATATGCTAGAATAAAATATAAAAAGTTATTCTAAGTTCAATACTATAATAATTATTAAGGTTATAAAAAATTTTAATCCAAGAAATTAATAAATAAAATAGAAAATTTAAAACAGTAAAAATCGTAAAAATTTATTATTTTAAACAATGAATTGCTTCTTGGAAAAAATCCTTCATTTTATAATGATAATTCATCTTCAACTAATGCCATTATATAAAATGGTGGCAATGGCAAAATTTAGGGATTCGTGAATCCTTATAGTTTCGGTCGTGTGTCCGCCCGTTGTACTTTTTTTCTGGGAGGGGAAAGAGGAAGTAGGGAGAAGTAGGGTAAGTAAGGGAGGGGAAGTAGGTAATGGAGGGGACAGATAATGAGGGGAAGAATGAAGAAAGGAAGGGGAGTCGTGGTAGGAATGTTAGGGTGTGTAGGTGAGGGGTAGTGGGGGAAGTAGAGGAGGGAGAAGTTGGAGAATTGAGAAAAAGTGTAGGGGTAAGTAAGAAGATGGATCGTGGGGAAAGAGGGGGAAGTAGGGGGAGTGAGATGAGGGGAATTATGGGAAAGGAGAGGAAGTAGGCCAAAGGAGGGGGATTAAGGGATGGAAAGTATGGGAGGGGTAGCTTGAACGACTTAATTAACGTCTTAATAGGCTATAAAACCCTTTTTTGCAGGCGCGCGGCACCTAGATTGACTAATTTTTTTCTTTTTTTCATTTGAAAAAACTAAAAACCTTTTCAAAAAATCTTGTTCAACAATTCTCTTCGGAATTTCACTAGCTTTAGAAAAAAATCCAATCAAAAAAAAAATTATTATTCTAAACAAAAGGAAACCCTGAATTCCTGACAAGACAATTTGTATGGAAACATAAAATCAGTCGTCGGAAAATAGGGTAAATATGGATGTTAGTAAATTTTGCATTGAGCGCAATATAAGAGTTTGAAGAAAGGAAAGTTTTTTTTCGAATCTCGCAATCAAAGGTGCGCTTTACATCGCAAAGTCGCGAGGGAAACGTTGAAAATGACGGGGAAAATAATCTTTTATAAAGTTTTTGCCATTGTGCCAAGCCCCAACGTTAGTTCTCTAGTGCTGCTCCTTCTGAGAGAGGAAAAGTCAATTTCCTAAAAACAATTCCGGCGACCAGGAACCCGGACGTAATAGGTACAAATCAACCAACCAACGAGAGGCTCGCAAGAGACGAGAGAGAACGAAATGAAATTACTATGGGTGCAGAGCGAAGAGAATTCATGTAACTGAGGCCACGAAGGCAGAAGAAACGAAGACAGACCGACACAAGGGTGGAATGCTGTGTAGCTTCACATTTAACTTTAATACCGCCTTACTTTTTTCATATCTTTTCTCGATTCCCGCAAATTTAAACTTATGGTTCGTTTAATAGGAAAAGTGCTTTCGACAATGCAATAGAGTTTTACACTCGGAATCCCCTGCTCGTTCAGTTAAACCAGTTTAAACGGAGTTAACATCATTTTTTAAAGAATATATTTGCATAATAAGGGGCAATTAAAAAAATAAGAGTAAATAAACAGTAAACTCTCACAAAGCGCCCTCTTCAGAAAGCGCCTTTTTCACCAAGTGCCTCTCCCTTCCATTACCTCTAAATTCGGCATTGAGCGTGGCATTTAGATGCGCGTGCGCGAGACGATATTCAAATTATACGCCAATGCGTCTCAGAGATGTTTCCCGCCAAGCCCTAGGGCGCGGCTTAACCAAGCAGGTGCTTAGTGAGAACATCGGTCCTGAGCACTGGGTGCTTTGTGAGAGTCTACAGTATTTGAGTTTTTAATCAGAAAAAGATTAATTTTCTACCAGACGAGATGAATTTTCAACGAGAGAGTTGAGTTCTCAAGCTAAAAAGTCGAATGTCCATGTTCAATCTTCAAGGACGAATTTTTAACCAAACGGCCGAATTTTCAAACGAAAAAGAATTAACTTCAATAAAAACCAGTGGAAATTTTAACCAAATAGTCAAATCTTCAAGACAAACGGGCGATTTTCTTCGAAGACAGTTGAATTTTCAATGAAGAAGAATGAATTCTCAATAAGGGGTTAATTACACTTGCAATCTGTTGTGATTTCAAACGATTTGAAAGATTTAAAATATTTCAATGGATTTCAACAAATTTCAAGGAATTTTATGAGATTTCCAAGATTTCCCAATATTGCAAGTAATTCTAAAGTATTTCAACGGTTTTCAAAGGATTCAAAAATATTTCCATGGATTGCAAGGAATTTTGTAAGATTTTGAAACCTTGAAGGAACTTTAGAGGATTTCAAAGATTATTAAACATTTTCGGGAATTTTAAGAGATTTCGAAGAATTTCAAAGATTTCTAGGGATTTGAGCGTTTTTTAGCGAAGTTTAATGGGGGATCCCCTTAAGGGGATTCAAGGGATTTTAAATGATTTTTGCTTATTTGAGTGGATTTTGAGAATACCTAAAGAAAATATTTCAAGGGATTTCACGGCATTTAAAAAATTTCTAGAGATTTAAACTGTTTTTTTTAACAATAATTAATATCTTTAATTTAATTTGTATTCAAAGGATTTCAAATGATTTCTGGTGAACTAATTTCCAAAGAAAAAAATGTCAAGGGGTTTCTAGTGATTGCAAAGATCTCAAAGGATTTTAAGGTATCTAAAACCTTTTCATATGATTTAAAGAATTTTATTGAATCTACATGAATTTTTACGCTTTCCAAAGGTTTCAAAGATTTCACAGGAATTCAAACAGATTACAAAATTTTAAGAGATTCTTCGGATTTTAGCAAAGTTTAATAGATTTAGAGTGATTTTAAAGGATTTTCATGAATTTCAATCAAATTTTATGAAATTTAAAATATGTAAAGGTTACAAAATATATCAAAGCAGGTGAATTTTTGACCGAATAATTGCATTTTCAACCGAAAAAGATACATTTTCTACAAGATATTAATTTTCGAACCAAAAAGATGAATTTTTCACTAAAGAGTTAAATTTCCTACATAAATAATAGAATTTTCTACACAAAAAGGCAAATTTTCATCAAAAAATTGAAGTTTTAGGCAAGAGAAAAAGAAATTTCTAGTAAACAGTTGAACTTTTAACCCGAAAATACGAATTTTTAATGAAAGTTTTATTTTCTACTGAATGATTGAATTTTAAACTAAAAGCGATCCATTTTCAACCATAAATAGAACAGTTAAATTTACAGTGAAAAAAATTGATTTAAAAAAAAAAACGAATTAACAACACAATAGTTCAATTTTCAACCCAAGCGATCAATCTTCAACAAACGGCATGAATTTTTCACAAATTAATTCAACCAAGCAGTTAAAGCTTTAATCAAGAAGACTAATTTTCTACCAAAAAAGGCAAATTCACAACAAAATACATGATTTTTTCACCAAATTGTTGAATTTTCAAGCAAATACTTAAATCATCAACCAAAGAGATGAGTTGTCAACTAACAAAAATGAATTTTTAACATCGTAGTTCAACTTTTAACCAAACAATTACATTTTCAATCAAGAAGACTAATTTTTTACCAAAAAACAGGAATTTAACACAAAATACATTAATCTTGCAACAAAATTGTGGAATATTCAACTGAAAAAGATCAATTTTCAACCAATAATGGAATAGTTAACTTTTCAGTTTAAGAAATTGATTCTTACTAAAAAAAGAACGGATTTTGAACAATATAGTTGAATCTTAAACCAATAAAATGAATCTCTTATAAATTAGTTCTACTTTTAACCAAGTACTAAAATTTTTAACCAAAAAAAGATTAATTCTCAATGAAAAATTCAATAGTTGAATTTTCAACTAAACAATATCAATTGTCAACCAATAATAGAATTCAGAACATTTTCAGTAAAAAATTAAATTTCAACCAAAGAGATCGAATTTCCAGAAAAATAGTTCAAACTTTCAGCAATGAAATAGATTTTCAACCAAGTAGTTCCAATTCAACCAAGTAGTTGAATTTTTAAAACAAAAAAGATGAATTTTCAATACAAAATTTTATGGCAGAATTTCCAACTAAAAACGATCAATTTTAAGCTAAAAATTGATTAGTTGAATTTTTATTTAAGAGAATTAATTTTCAACTAAAAAGGATGAATTTGCAAGAACATAGTTGAATCTTCAACGAAGTTTCCTCAAAATTTATTTTAAATACCCTGAATAACCTATCTCCAATTATTTGACATCCCTTGAAATCTATGAAAAATTTCCTATAGTGTTATAGAGTATACCATTAAGCCATTTCCCTTTCAGGGTAGGCGTGACACTACCCGATTCGGGTAGTGTTTCTAGGTGGATAGTTTTCTTGTAGTTATAAATAACTACAAGTTTGGGCTCACCACACCCATAATATGCCAACAGCACACAGTATTCTCGAATGGTCACCCATCCAAGTACTAACCGCGCCCAACGCTGCTTAACTTCAGTGATCTGACGAGAACTGGTTTTTTCAGCGTGGCATGGCCGTTGGATAGAATCTTTAAATTTCTTTTGAAATCCTATATATCCCTCAAATATTATAGAATTCCTTGAAATCATTTAAAATTTTGTAAATACTGTAAAATTCTTTGAAGTCTTCAAAATCTTCCGAAATCTTACAAAACACTTTGACATTTCTGAGAAACATTTTTTTAATTCTTGAGGTCTTCAATCATCCTACAAAATTCTTTGAAATCTCATAAAATTCCTCAGAATCCAATAAAAGACACTATATTCATTGAAATCCTTTGATATCTTTGTTACCCTTCTGAAATCCTTAAGCATTTTTTTCATCTCTTGACATTTTTTGGAATTTTTAAAAATACCCTAAAATTGCCATATTCATTGAAATTTTGTAAATCATCAAAGTCCTTGGAGATTCTATAAAATTGCGTAGATCTGGTAAAATCTCAACGAAATCCCTTTGAATATACTTCAAAATTTTGCCAATTTTCCGGAAATTAATAATGTCTCTTAAAATTGTTTAAACTTTGAAATCCTCTCAAATCAGCTGAAACTTCGTAAAATATTTTGAAAAATGAAATCTTACAAATTCTCTGAAATTCCTTGGAATGTTTTGAAATAATTTTAAAACTAAAAAAAAACCATTTCAAATCTCTGGAATCAGTGAAAATCCTTTAATACTCTTTGGAATCTGTCGAAATCTTGTGAAATTTTGAGCAATTCCTCGAAATGATTTGAAAATTCTTCCGAGGCCTGTGTGTAATAAAAAGTAATAAATTTGGTCAAAGCTGAGATTTTTAAAGTTTTATTTTGGTACTCTGATTCGATCTTAATATTACATACGTTCTCCTTTGCTACAGTAAATATTTAAATGAAATTTCAAGAGAAGATTTTTGATTTAAATTCACAAAGGGAGGGATTAGTTTCTTTGAAGATGTAAGCCGTGAAGTTAGGAAGTTGAGGAGTATGAATAATTTAAAAAGGAAATATTAAAGTTGAAGAAGGCTCTTATATTTTGCCGCGATATATGACAATATCTTTACAAAACGCGAAAACAGACAAAATCAATATTCTACCAAAACAGTAGAATTTTTAACCCAACATGACGAATATTTAACAAAAAAGTTAATTTACAACCAGATAGTTGAAGCTCAAACTAAAAATGATCAATTTTAAACCAAAAATGAAATTGTTAAAATAGCAGCTAAAAAATTGACTTTCAGTACAAAGAAAAATTAATTTTCAACAATATACATAAGTTTTTAATCAAGCAGTTTAATTATCAAAAGATAACGATCAATTCTCAACGAAAAAAGATGAATTATTAATGAAAAATTTAATATTTGAATTTTGATGAAAAATTATCAATTTTCAACAAAAAATTGAATAGTTAAATTTACAGCTAGAATTTGATTTCCAACAAAAAAAAAAGAACAAATTGTGAAATCTTCAATGGAAAAATGAACTTTTAATTAAGTAGTTCAACTTTTAACCGATTAGTTGAATTTTCCAGCAAAAAATATGAATTGTAAATGAAAACTTTGATACTTGAATTTTCAACCAAAAACGGCGAATTTTCAGCCAACAATAAATAAATTCAATTTTCAATTAGAAAATTAAACCAAATAGTCGAATTGTCAACAACAAGAGATGAATTCTGAATCAAAAATATAATAGTAGACTTATCAAATAAAAAGAGTGTGAAGTCTGCGTAATTAAGTGCTTTACTTGTGAAATAAAATTACTAATTTTAATTTTTTTCAAGTATTTCAAAAAATTTGCATCCACATTTATATTTTCCATGTGTAATTTCACATTTTTTAAACGATCCGAAAAGTGGAAATGAAAATTAAATTAAATTGTTGTTCAGATTCTCAATGACTGACTCGCAATATTGTATTTAAACTATT
>CAKNYM010022777.1:0-16910 GCA_932195095.1 Andricus curvator | reverse complement strand
CCCTAATTAACGCCATTTTGTAATTAGGCCACATCCATAATTAACGCTATTTTGTAATTAGGTCACGCCCCTTGGCCAATCAAGGGAGGCCACACCCCCTTCCCCTACCCCCACCCCTCCTTTTAGGTCACGCCTCTCGACCAATCAGAGCCCGTCCTATGGCTCGGGGTATCTACTCAGGTAAAGTGACAGTAATTTTTAATCAGAAATGGCTTTCTGCTTTTTGAAATATCAGGATCCATGTAAGGGCGAGAAGAACAAGCATCCTAAAACGGAGATAGTGGCCGTGAATCGCATTTTCAATTTTAATGCAAGTGAAATAAAACACAGATGTTTTAAAGTGAACTGTGGCGGAAAGTTTTGCGAGGCTATTATTGCGTTTGTTTCTGGTGAGTACATTATTTTTGTTAAGTAATTCCACAACAGAAAATAATACAAGGCGTTATTGTTAGGGGTCTCCCTATTGAAACAATCTTCGAGGAAATCCTCGTGTTATTTTCGGACGAGGAAAACACAAGGAAATCCGCGAGGATTTTCAAATTTTTCTAGGAAATCTGCGACGACTAATTCTCTCACTCGAGGATTTCCTCGAGGAATTTAAAAACCCTCGGGGATTTCTTCGTGTTTTCCTCGTCCACTCGAAATTTTTGTGTTCCCCATATTGCAAGATTACACGAAAAAATTATAGTCATCGAAACTTTCCTTATTCACTGTCATCGAACTTAGGATACGTGTACAATTCACAATTTAAAGAAATTGAAAATGTTTTATTCGAAATTTTAAAAGTGATATGATTTAAAAGGTTCTGAAATGTACAATAATTTAAAATTGAAAGCCTTAAAAATTGATCTTGAGTCATGAGAAATGCCAGGATTGCCAAGAGTGCCAGGAGTGCCAGGAGTGCCAGGATTTGTACTGTGTTTAGAGACTTGTACATAAAAGAATGTCAAATTACTTGATTTGAAAATTCAAAAAAGTTTTTTTTTTATCCAAAAATGATCGGAAGACATCAAAAACTTTTTTTTATGTGAAAATCCCCAAAAAATGATTACAAACATTTAAAGCTTAAAAACTTTATTATTTATTAACATACGCTTATGCTTTTAGTTTCTTCTAAATGATTAAATTTATTCATTTCTTCTGATTCACGGTTCATTTTAGTGGGAAATATCGTGTCAAGGATGAAAATTGTTTTTATATTATTATTATTCAGTAATTATCACGCCAATATTCTTGCGTTTTATCGAGTTTGGAGTAATAGAAATTACTGTTTTCATTCGATACTAGTACGTACTAAAACATAATAGTTTTTATCATGAAATGATTTATTGAATTATTAACGTTTCGGAGTTGAAAGCAGTTCTCATTGGGAGATTTTCTAGTTATTGAGGCTTGAATTTAAATTATACAATTCTGAGAGTGTTGTAGTTTGATACAGAAATATAATAGTATATTGCATTACAAGTGGTAGGCGATGGCCTTTTCGTGACAAGTGCAGTGTTTTTAGGACGAGTCGTAGGTGAGGGCACCGAAGGTGCCCGAACCGAAGACGAGTCTAAAAATACTGCACGAGTCAAGAAAAGGGCCTACCACGAAACATGCACGAAACTTTTTACAACAAGATCATGAAAAGTGTGAAAAAAACGCTACCTGATCGAAGTTGCGGGGGGGGCGGTCCAGGGTGCAGCCCTGGTGGGGGTTCGGGGGGCGAAGCCCCCCGTCTGGAAAAAAACCAACCAACAAACGCGTGACAGCATTCAGAAATAAGGTTATAAAAGCCGGTAGCCTCTCCGCCGCTAGGTGCGCTATAGTTGCTCAAGTCAAAGTTGCGGGAAAATTTAAATTAGATAAATGAAAAATTACTTTTTTATTACAAATTACTAATAAAAGTGTATAGTTTACTCATAAAAAAATGTTATCAGTTTGAAAAGACAAAATTTAATATTTTAAGTACTGATTAGTTTTTATAGCGTATATATTTCTCCACGGTATGTCGCGAGACGAGCGCGCTACAGTTATCGCTGAAAACATCGACCTATTTCCATCTTTATCTAACTATCTTCCTTTCACTTATTGTGAAAATGTGGAATGCTTACGAAAAGAGGCCTTTTCGTAAGCATTCCTCATTTCGTACGTTCTTTATTCGCATCGTTCGAAATGCGCCACATTACACACAGATCATAAGTACGAAAACACGCCATTTTCATGATAGTGTTGTAAACAAATTTTTACTACTTCTGCCACGAATTATAAAAATATGTATAGAAATGTGAAAAATCGTTGATTTCGGATTTTATAAAAAAACATTTGCAACCCTGTTATAGATGAAGTTTCAGTTAAATCCTGAAGCCTTTTAACAATTTTCATCAGAATTCGTAGACGAATATAGAAATATCAATATTTGACCGGCTTTGGACACAAATTACAAATTTTTTTACGAAAGTGTGACAAATCGTTGATCCTAGACGTTCGGAAAGAAGTGTGCATCTCTATAACATTTTGAGTACCAGTAAAAGCCTAAAGCTATTTACTAAGCCTCATCAGAATCCGCAAACAGATATAGAAATACATAAATTACACATATTTAGTCACAAATAAGATCAATTTGTACGGAAAGGTGAAAAAAACATTGATTTGAGATGTTTAGGAAAAAGCTTACATCTCTATATAATATTGAGTTTCAGTAAAAGCCTCCCGGTAAGAAGGCTCGCATTGCAAGGTATTCGAAAATTTCCTGTTCAGTGGTGACATGCCAATTATTGAATCCCTTTCGGTACTGTTTTTGTCTTCGTATGTTACATCCGCAACTTTTTAGTTTTTGACATAACGCCTAAATAGACGCAAACTAACTTACAATGAGGAAAACTATGTGACAGTTGCTCATATATAATTTAAAATAATGGTTAAACAACCACCGCAGGGTCCCACTGGGAGCAACTGCGGTAAGTCACACCTATGGCCACGTCTCATGACCGTAAGATGGGTGGCCACAGGGCACGAGAAAATCACAATGCCATGCCGGCGTAACCCTTGTGTGTCTTGAGGACACGTAGCAACCTAAGGCTGACAGCTTTCTGCATCCGTCTCGCAAGTGCCTTGGCATGTTTTAAGCACCGATCACAAGGACAATTTCGTTGACCAAACATTTTGGGTACATTCGCTGCAATTTCCTTCCCAGGTCTTGATACCTATCCTCCTTTTCCTTTTGTATAATATAAAAAAAGGGTTAAATAACCACCACAGGGTTCCACTGAGAGCAACAGCCATCTAAAAAATGACACCGGCTCCCAGTAGAACCGTAGTGAATCACACTTATGGCCACGTCTCACAACTGTGAGAAGAGTGGTCACAGGGCACGATGAAATCACAACGAAAGGCCGGCGAAACCCTCGTGTGTCTTGAGGACACGAAGCGACCCAAGGATGACAGCTTTCTGCATTCATCTCGCAAGTGCCTTGGCATATTTTTGGCACGCGGGTATGGCTTTAAGGTTACGAACCAGTGATAGTTTCGCACCTCCGAGAGCACCTATCACTAGGACAATTACTTGTACTGAATATTTTGTGTACAATCGTTGCAGCTCTCTTTTAAGGTTTTGATACCTCTCCTCCTTTTCTTTATCCTTGGCAGTGATGTTGTATTCGGACGGAGCCGAGAATTCGATCACGAATATAGTTCGTCTCTCGAAGTCCGGGAGAACGATGTGAGGCCTTGAGTGTGCAACGGAGACTGCTGTCCGAAAATCGTAGTTCCAGAAAATTTGGTGGTAATAAAGCACTCTTAGGTCCGCATTATGTCTATACATATACGTCGTTCCTGCGTGGGTCGGACACCCCGATAGTATGTGTTCTAGGTATTCAGCGTGTGCATGACATGCTCTGCACCTATCACTGGAAACTTCTTGACATAAAATGCGGTCACGGTATGCTAAGGTGGAAATGACACCGTCCTGGCATGCGAAAATAAAACCATCTGTACCTGAACTAAGCCCTGATGATCTGAGGAAAGCTAAAGTTTGCTCCTTCGACAAGGAATATTTTTCCACTCTTCTGTGAAAGTTTCCGTGCATTTTCTTGTGAAATTTTCTTGGTGAAATTTTTCAACCTCTGCTTTCTTTACTTCGGCTTTTAGAAGTAAAGCATCTAGAGGAAGTAATGCACTTTCCTCACTTATGATGTTAAAATTCAGGCCAAGAGTCTCGGCTGCTTGCTCTGCGGATTTGTAAAGGAAGGCTACTTCGCCAATCAGCTCGTGGTTCCTGACCATTTTTAGGACAAGATCTCTGCCATTCGAAGCGATGTAAGCTGTACTTAGAACAATTCGGTTATGAAGACACTGGAGATTCAGAAGTCCGCGTCCGCCTTGACGACGTGAAATGTATAATCGCGGAACTGACGAATTGATATGCAAGCTTTTATGCATATGCATGATCTTACGTGTGGTGATATCAAAGGTCTTAAGCTCGGCATTTGTCCATTGAAACACCCCAAATCAGTAGAGTAGAACCGGGGCGGCAAGCATGTTAGTCGCAGATACCTTGTTCAACGCCGACAGATTGGAAGACCAAATCTGTCGAAGAAGATGCTTGTATCTGCTTCGGAGAGATTCCTCCACTGATGTTACGTCCTGAATGCGGTTTTGAGGCACGCCCAGGTATGTATAGGTCCCTCCAGTATTAAGATGTCTGATGCCAGTAATCTTTCCTTTCTTCAGATGAATTTTGGCACACTTGTCCAAGCCAAAGTCCATCCCACTCTCTCCTGTGTAGTTCTTGACAATATTTATAGCAGTTTGAAGTTTGCTTTTACCAGAGGCATAGATCTTCAGGTCATCCATATAAAATACAAGAGTGACCTTATGCTTGCGCTGATTAGTGTCACCGCAGAGGTATCCAGGAGAATTTCGTAGTGCGAGAGATAGAGGCAGAAGTGTGATGCAAAAAAGCAAAGGGCTCATGGTATCACCTTGAAAGGCCCCTCTGGAAGGTGACGTTGTTCGTTGTAACATGATAATTTCTAGATGAGATAGTAAATCTAGTTTTCCAAAGAGGCATCAATCTCTCTGTGCATCTCACTGTGTGTGGGTGTACCTTCAAGCTTTCCAACAGACAGATGATAAGTCTATGAGAGGTTGAATCGAAAGCTTTCCGGCAGTCAATCCAGGCCATTGACATGACGCGATAATGGGCTGCAGCATCTTTACAGACATACCTGTCAATTAGCAGGTTCTATCGACAGCCTGCTACACCTTTTTTCGAGCCACGTTGTTCGTACATCTCTCGCCACACAGGCTCAATTCGTCGAACAATCCTGTTGTTTAGGACAGCTGTAAAGATCATATACAGTGTGTTCAAACAAGCTATTGGCCTGTAATTCTCTGGGTTGGACAAGTTGCCTTTTTTCGGCAGGAGTATAGTGCGTCCTAACACCAGTCACTGCGGAATGGGCGTCTCCGACTTTAAATATGAGGTGAATATGCGGGCCAGATGTTGGTATGTAAAAGTAAACTTCTTGCACCAGAAGTTTTCGGGATCTTATATACCTCTCTCCAAAAAGTCTCTACGTCCTTGGGCTTGGGTGGATTTTTTTCAGAAACAGGGAGATCGTTGAATAGGCGCGATGGGTCAGCGAGAAACTGTTGATTCTCCCTGATCCAACTCTCCCTCTTCTGTATTCTCCTCCTTGCGTCAGGTAACAGCCGTATTTTGTCAACAATATGCTGCTTGTTTGTCAGCAGCTTTGACTTGTTCAGTGTGTGATTCAACATCATTAATTCTTGGGCGAACTTTCGAACCCTTTCCGTGAACATTCTACCAGATGTTATGTAGTCAATCACACATTGATCGCGCTGTCACATAAGCGACCGTATCGACTTAGGATACAATTGGAGGCTGCAGCGGGATTATTAAAGACATGCTCGGTACTACGTACATAGGCTTTTCACTTCATTTTCGTTCAGTAGCTTGGACGATGAGTGTAAAAGATGTCCCAGTGTCTGTGCCGCAACGCATTATAATAAAATTTTTGAGTAAAGAAGGCATAAGTCCCAATGAAATTGTGCGTAGGTTGAAGCAGCAGTTTGGTACTGAAACATTATCGATGACTCAAGTGTTTGCGTGGTACAAAAAATGTATAGAGGGGCGTGAAAACGTACAGAACACGCCTCATGCACGACGGTTCAGAAAGAGCGTCACGTGGTGGGTAAAAAATGGGTGCTCGCAACGATTTTTTGGAATCACAAAGGGGTTGTGCTTGTTGATTTTCTTCATAGAAGGATGACGGTAAAGGCTGATTGCTGTTGCAAGCTTTTGGACAACGCTAAGGCAACCTGCAAGTTCAAAGACGGGGCATCCCCATCCGCAGTACGCTCGGCCTCATACTGCCACTCTGACCCAAGAAAAACTGCAGGAACTCTCACCCTGTAACTATCATTTTTTTGGACCACTGCAAGAGGCGTTGGGAGATCAGCGTTTCGACACCGATGAGGAGTTAGAGCACTTCGTGCGCCAATGGCTTCAGACCCAACAACCTTTGTTCTACGATACTGAACTTCAGAAGCTACCAATCCGATTTATAAAGAAATTCCGGTTTATATTTAATCGACCTAAGTAATTAGATATTATCGATTAATCAATACATATGTGTATGCTTATCAACTAAATATATCAAATACGAGATATATGTGTAATAACAGGTAGAGAAACGTTTATTTTTCGGCCTGCTGGCCCTGAAAAATTTTCTTGCTTACAACCTCCATATTTTACAGAATTTGTCTTAAAATTAGTTCTTACAACCTAACATCATTCCACACCTTAATACTACTTTAATTCTACAACCGCTCGCTCTTAATGCTATGCCTTCTCCGGTTCGCTCGCTTCGCCTCGCACGCATATCCCTATCTTTCACCCTGCCTCGCATTGCCAACCTCTGCCTCCGCGGTTACTATCTAGTACTTATCTGCTAATTATCATTTACAATGTTGCTTATATTTACTTTCTCCCCTATTTACAATCTTTTTCTCTCCATTCTTCCTCTTCCTTCATTCTCTTCTTCTGCATCTCACCCAACACCCCCTTCATCCATGCAACCACCCTTTCGTCCCCTCTTTCATGCAGTAATACCTCCATGCTAATCTCACTTCTTTCCACTCACACACAATCCTCCAGCCAGTATTCCATCCTTGCATACACCTTACCGCACAATTCACACATTCTCTTCTCCCTAGGAAGCCAGAACCTATTATAACCCTCCATGCACTCACACCTCATCTTCGCTATAATCTCCTGACTCCCTTTCTCTCCTTCCTCACACAGATACTGCGCTCTCTTCCTTGGCATAATCCACCCTTAATTCACATTGAACCTTGACCCTCTTATTCTCTTCTTCACTTCTGCCTTCTCTCTGTCCATGCCGGTCTTCTCCCACCAACACTCTCTAACCAGCTAACTTCCCCCCTCTTCCAAAAATGTTTCCTCATACTTACACGCCCGAATCCCTGTTAGCATCCCTAAACTCGTTCTCCCCGCCTCCCCCCTCATAATATAATTAGGCGTATTCCTTGCCAACCCCAGTTGTCCACTTCACATACCTCATTCACCACATTTGCCGTCCTCACTCTCTCCCTTATGTGAACATCCACTCCCCCATTTCTCCGAAACAAGAAGCCCAGTTACACAAACTCTTTCACCTCCTGCCCTCTAGCTTACTTTCCATATCCGCGATTAAAATCGCAAAAAGGGTTGGGCTAAGCAGACACCCTTGCCTTAAACCCCTATCCATTCAGAAACCCTCCGAAATACCCTTCCCTCTTTGTACCTTATCTTTTGTCTCCTTATATACCTCCCTTACCCTCTCGATCAGGCCTCTTTTCACTTCCCTCTCCTCCATCGCCTCCCACAACCTCCCCCTATCCATCGAAGGAAACGCGCTTTTGAGGTCCACAAAAAACGCGTACACTTTCGCCCCCTTCTTCGCTAACTCTCTATTCGCCACGTGCTGCGGAACGTAGATATTGTCAATAGTGTTCCTACCCGCCCTAAATCCCGCCTGCGTCTCCTGCAATATTTCTTTTCCCTCGACATCTTTCTGCAGCCTGTCCGCCATCACTATCGCGTATACTTTGGTCGCCGTATTAATAAGCGTAATTCCTCTATAATTTTCCTTCAGCCTCTCCCTAACCTCTTGTGTACTAAACAGCCACGCTTCGTTCTCTACTCCGTCCAGCTCTGCTGCCTTTAACCTTTTCAACTTCCTAATTTGTTTCTCTATCTCCTTGTCATTCAACTCCTCCTCTACCCCCCTCGTTCTTCTACTCCAACTCTGCGCTTCCTAAACCAATTTATTATCGTCCACACGTCCCCCTCTGTCTTAACACCTTCCAACTTCTCTTCAAGATCTTTCTCCTTTTCCTGTTCTTTCTTCTTACACATCAATGTAAATCCCTTCCTCATTTCTACGTACTCCTCCCTTTTTGCAGTCCCCTCTTTCCACTTCTTGTACCACATTCTTATGCACAACCCTAATGGCTGATGGTCTGATTCTACCCTTTCTTCTACTGCGAATCTCTCCTACTCCTCACACCCTTGCATATTCATGACTACATAGCCCATCACCGATACCTCTACCTTACTTACATATGTGTATTCTCCCTCTTCGTCCCCTGTTGCCGTACCATTAGCCACCGCCCAGCCTCTACCCTTCACCCTCCTTATTTATCATTTTATCCTTTGATTTTCTCCTGAAGCTCTCTCCTTCCCTGTACAGGCCCCCTTCCCTCCCCATCCTCGCTTTAAAGTCCCTCCCCAGTATCATCATACCCTTCTCTTTCGCCTAGCAATTCTTCCACCCTTTCTTCAATCATTTTCTATCCAATCCTTATTGTACACTGTCACAAACTTACACGCTACCCCTCCCATCTTTACTGTCCTCAATTGCACGCTCTTTCCCACTCCCTCTCCATGAACTTCTTTCTCTAATCCCTCCCTCACCCCCATTATAATTTCTCCACTAGCCCTTCCTTTCTTCCTCACTCTGACCGCCTCTTGGTGCCTCCCCCTTGACATCTTTGGCTCTATTCTATCCCATTCTTTTCTCTCTACCCACGTTGCTACCAGTCCCACAACATCAAATTCCTGGATATACCTCCAGAAATCCTCATCTTTCTTCTTTACCCCTGCTACGTTCCAGTACAGCACCTTCAATACTCCTTCACCCTGCTTTACCTCCACCCCCTACTTTCTACGAAACAAATTTTACTGCACTTCCTTCGACACCTCTTTCTCCTCGTCCCATACCCACATTTTCTCCTCTAATTTTATGTTACGATACCCTAGCTTTGCCGCTTTCCCTTCACTCCTCTCTCCGAGCCCTGTCGTTCAGCATTCTCTGCACCTCCCTTTCCTTCCTCCCCGGTAAGAAGAGAAGAATTCAAAAAAATTCAGAATCTGAATTCCTATTAATACGTGAATTTTCCTTCATCGAAAGTTCCACCAACGAGTAGAGAAAAAAGCAAAACCTATTCCTTTTAATTGACTTATAAAAATTTAATGGAAGTCTATTGGGAGGAATTAAAAAATGGAGGAATGCAAAAGAAAGAATAGAAAGAAAGAGAATAATGTCACTTTGAAAACGCAAAAGCTAGTCTTTTTAATCCACTCAGAAAAATTTAATGAAAGCGTATTGGAAGGAATTAAAAAGTGGAGAAATGTCAAAGAAAGAATAGAAAGGAATAGAATAATGTAACTTTTAAGGTGAAACTGTGAATTGAAATAAATGCATTTTTTAAATAAATAAGTATTGTATTTGGGTAAATGATGTGAACATTTTTTTATTAATCTATCGAACAGAAATATATTTTGACTGATTTCATACGAAATCTGTTTTGGAACACGCACTACTGCTGTGCAAATTTGCATGGATTGCACAGCCACACAAAAAAGTATACTGAGTCAAAAAAAAAACGATCTATATAACATTGTAGTAATATTGTTTCAGCATAGTCGAAATCCAAATTTTTTTAATTTTCTGCTAACCATTTTCTTTGTTTGACTTTGAATTTTTGGTTTAGGTTAAATTTTTTCAACTTGACTGCTAAACATCTGAAATCGTTTTTAGGGTTAAGACAATATAAAATATTATTATTACAATCACTCCATCGTTATGGTAGACAAAAAAATTGAAATTTCCAAACTTATATTCCACAAAAACGAATAGAAAATATGCAAGTGCAGATATTTTGTGGACAGATTAGAAGGAATTAAAATAATCGAAAATGAAGCATGTCAGAATGAAATTAAAAATAACCATGTCAAAAAAATTGAAATTTCCAAACTTATGTTGTACACGGAGGAATATAACCATGTAAGCGCACCCATTTTGTGGACGGATTAGAAAGAATTAAATTAATCGAAAATACAGCATGTAAGTATGGAATTGAAAATAACCATGAGAGCTGTGTCTACTGCTCGCATGAAGAGGAATTAAAAAAATGGAAAATATGTTCGCCTGCATGGAACACAACACAAGTGGCAATCGTTAAGGAAATAGAAAAGAATTGTTTTCGTAGATAAACCTATTCTTTCGTTGGGCACTTCTCCCGATAGAAAATTAGCACATTCCAAAAAATTAAGTAATGCTCACTCTTTCGTTTATATCTGAAAATATTAATTTTTCTCTATTCTTCTCTTCTTACCGGGTCGTCAAATCGTGTTCGATGAAAACCCCATTATCCTTCATCCTATTTTTATTTCTCATCACCCCCAATTTCTCTTCCTAGCTCTCCAATTTCACAACCAACACTTCCTTCTCCTTTATCCCCTCCAGCATAACTTTCCCTACCTTGTCTTTAAACCACCCTATGCTTTGTAGAAGCGTTTCTACAACCTCTCTTTCTTCCCGCTCTTCATCTTCAACCCTCTTATCACAATATTATTTATCCTGTCTGCCGTCTCTTTTCTCTCCATTCTCAACTGCATTGCCCTTATCCCTTCCCTATCCGTCCTCTCCTCCTTTTCATGTCTACGCTCTCCCACATTCTCGTCTATCATATTCTCTACCCTCTCTCAAATACCTTCCTTCACGCCGTCCCCCTGTCACCTACTTCCATTTCCGACCTGCCCTCCACCTTCTCAAGCCTTTTTTCTGTCCTAATCTCCTCTTCCAGCTGCTTCATTTTAACTTCTTTTTTTTCTTACCGACCCTACCTCCCTCGCTAATCCTACTACTCTCTCCCTCATCTCTTTTTGTGATAAATTGATGCCTAATTTGGGATATAAAATAGAAGGAAAGAAACGGCATTCCTAGGGATTTAAGTTTTTAATACCTTTCAATGCAAGCAGTCTGAATCTTTTCAACGATTCTCATCAGAAATCGTAGCTGAATACAGGAATATAAACATTTGACTAACTGCAGTCATGAATTTGGAAAATTTGTACGGTAATGTAAAGAATCTTTGAAATAAGAAGTTTTGAAAAAAGTTTGCATCCATATAAAAGATTGAGTTTCAGTGAAAGCTGAAATTTTTGTACTAATTCTTATCCGGTTCTGCCGCCGGATGCAGAAAAATCCAGACTTGGTGAACTTGGCCCTGAAATTCGAAAAATATGTAAGAAAATGCAAATAATCGTCGATTTCAGTCGTTTTTAAAAAAGTTTTGCATGTCTCTAATAGATCGAGTTCAAGTACAACCTATTGTTTTTCATCAAGTCTCATGAAAAGCAGTAGCCGGGCTAAAAAATTTGACATTGGGGAAAATGTGTGCCATCTGTTACCGTATTCCGAATTGGTCCCAGATTGACCCGGATAAAAATGATCTGTAGTGTTTGTTTCTTTTTTCGACGATCACCTCCCAGATAAGACCCGGATAGATCCGACTAGACGCTTCTTTTGAATTTAGAGGACATAAATACCTGTTTCCGTGTTCCTAATTGGTCCCAGAAAGACCCAGATAAAAAAACACTGTATCATCTGTTTCTTTTTTTGACGGGAAACACCCAGATAGGTCGCGTGGTGAGCTGCATAAATATACGCTTTAGCAGTTGTTTCTTTTTTCGACGATAAACTCTCCGATAGATCTCGGATAGAGCCGGTTAGATGCTTCTTTTAAACTTAAAGGGAATGAATATCTGTTGTCGTGTTCCAAATTGGTCCCGGATAGCGGCAGATAAAAATTCACTGTACACATTGTTTCTTTTTCGACAAACGAACTCCCAGATAATACCTGGATACAATCTGATAGACGCTCATTTTGAACTTAGAGGAAATTAATTTCTGTTACCATGTTTTAAATTAATCACGGTTAGACCCGGATAAACATAAACGGTATGACTTGTTTCTTCTTTCGGCGGTGAGCTCCCAGGTAGGTCCTGGATAGACCCAGATAAAAATACACATCAGGAATTAATTTAATGAAGGTTTTGCGGGTTTCAACCCTGTGCAAAACTACAAATCTTGCCGACGTTTCGTAAACATCGCAGTTCACTTCTTCAGGGCTAACCTGAAAATGTTCACGAAACGTCGGCAAGATTCGTAGTTTTGCACACGATTGAAATCCGAAAAACCTCCTTTAAATTTATTATAATGAACCATCATGAAATCATTAAATCTATTACATCAGGAATTGTTTCTTTCTTCGACTTTAAAATTTCCAAATAGGCCTTCTGGATAGACTTTGATAAACATGCACGGCAGGACTTGTTTTCTTTCCGACGGCAAACTGCCAGATAGATCCCAGATAGACTCTTATGGACGCTTCGTTTGAACTTAGAGGAAATAAATTAGTGTTTCCGTCTTCCAAATTAGTCCCAGATAGAAATGAATAAAAATACGCTGTAGGAATTATTTCTTTTTTTCGATGGCACACTCCCATATAGGTCCCGGATAGATCTGAAAAAAATACACGGTAAGATTTGTTTCTTTCTTTGACGGTAAATCCCAGATGGGTCCTAGATAGACACGGATAGACGCTTCTTTTGAACTTAGAGGAAATAAATGAGTGTTACCCTCTTCCAAATTAGTGCCAGTTAGAAATGGATAAATATGCACTCTAGGACTTGTTTCTTTTCCAACGGTAATCTCCCAGATAATTCACGGATTAACCCGGTTAGTCGCTTTTTTTCAACCAAGAATAAATTAATTTTTGTTTCCGTGTTCCAAATTGGTCCCAGATTGAAATGGATAAACATGCACTATAGGACTTCTTTGTTTTTTCGACGGTAAACTCTTACATAGGTTCCGGGTAGACCTGGCTTGATGCTTCTTTTGAACTTAGAGGAAAATAATTTCTCTTTCCGTGTTCCAAATGGGTCCGGATAGAACCAGATAAACTGACACTGTAGGACTTGTTTTTTTAATGAGAAACTCCCAGATCGGTCCCGGATAGACTCGGATAAACATATACGGTAGGACTTGTTTCTTTTTTCGACGGTAAACTCCCAGATGGGTCTTAGATAGACCCACATAGATGCTTCTTTTGAACTTAGAGAAAATAAATGAGTGTTTCCGGCTTCCAAATTAGTCCCAGGTAGAAATGGATAATCATGCACTCTAGGACTTGTTTCTTTTTTCAATGGTAAACTCCTTGATAGGTCCCGGATTAACCCGGATAGTCGCTTCTTTTGAACTTAGAGGAAATGAATTTTTGTTCCCATGTTCCAAATTGGTCTCAGATAGAACCAGTGAGACCAGTGAGGCGGTTTTCAAGTCCGATCATTCGTTGCCTACGCCTTGCCCAGGTTTGCCGGCCGCGGCAACGCCGCTGCCTGTTGAATCATCTTCAGTTAATGGGGTGAATATACCCGGCTCCTTTACCCTTTTGAAAAAAAAGTATGTAACCAATTTGTTGGCACCTCTTTACAATTTTCCCTTTTGTCATGTACTTTCTTGCTAAATAGTCATCCCTCTTACAGGTGGACTAAGCCAAACATGGAGATGTCGCGAGGTGCAGTGCCAATTCTTCTGACATTCAAGTCACTTAAACACCATTCAACCTCCAATTGCATTCTAAATAAATAATCATATCTCATTTATATGTGAACTCTTCTTGTGCATATTTATTAATGGCTTTGGTAGTTATCTTCATTCCAGTTTTATAGTTTTTGAATTAGATTCTAAAACGAGAATCCACCATTTAAATCATCAAAATAGAATGTAAGTTATACGAGGGGCACTTCGCAAGTTTTGTCAATAGGAATTTTTACGCATATGGTATGATTACGCATATTAATTTCGTAAATTTGATGTTTCTATAGACGACAGCGAAAACTAGAACGAAAAATATTAATTTGTTTGTTATCGAAAATCATAAAAAATCATTGCCCGGAAAGGTTCTCGTGTTAAATCCATGTCTTTTAACACATTTTCTTAATTTAAAATGATACCTGCAACAAACAAATCAATATTTTTCGTTCTAGGTTTCGCTGTCGTATATAGAATACGATACCACGCTGAAAATACCTGTTCTCGTAAGATCACTGAAGTTAAGCATTGTTGGGCGCGGTTAGTACTTGGATGGGTGACCGTTCAGGAATACTGCGTGCTGTTGGCCCGTCGTGGGTGTGGTGGACCCACATTGGTAGTAAATATCCACCTAGAAACACTACCCGAATCGGGTAGTGAGGCAATGAACTTTCGATTTCGAACTGCTAATCAATGTATGTATGTATGTATGTATGTATGTATGTATGTATATAGAAACATCAAATTTACGAAAGGCATATGCGTAATCCACCTGGCATACCTAAAATATTCCTATTGACAAAACTTTCGGAGTGCCCCTCGTAAGTATATTAAAGTAAGTAAGTAAAGTAAGTATTAAAGTAAGTATATTAAATTGAAATTTTCCATAAACAGTAAATTTCATAAAATAATAGAAATTATTCTAACTTCATAAGAAATAGCTTGAGCAATTGAACAAATAGCTCCTAATATTGAATATATAGAATATAAAGATCACCCTACAATAATTACTGTATACACCCCTAATTCTAAAAAACATAGTAAATTTAAGTTTAGATAATTTTAATGAAAATAGTTAGGAATAATTAATCATATTAATATTAATAATATTCTAAAAATTGGAGTTAATAAATAAAATATATATTTCAAATTCGTATTTAAAAATAATTCTTTCGAAAGTAATTTAACTTTAACAGGTTTACAGGAATGAGAGTGAATTTGTCATGATAAATGTTGAGAATAATAGTACCAGATAGATTATTTTAGGGAATTAGAAATTAAACAAATGTAAAGGATTATTACCTAGTAGGTTAGAGTAGATACCTGGAGTCATAACGTAAGGAGGAAAATGACGTCCTACCAGATTCACAAATCACCGAGTTCATTCTATTAAAGAACATCCTGTAGGGAAAAACACTGCCACCGACTCCAATCGTCCACAACACACACTATGCCACCCGCACCACCTCACTTGGCCAAGCTGACCACACTCAGCCACGGTCGCGTCACACTACACAGCATTACGGGGCCCACTCGGATAAAATTTCAGACTCCCGAAATAAATTACAACCGAAAGGAGTATTGTCAAGATATCAGGCCATGCCGGACCTGATACTTATCAAAACACATGGGAGCATCCATCTTGTGCCGGCCGGCATTCCACATACCGGAACGGTCCGAATTCCATCGACCTGAGTCCCGGAAATCGAGCTTGTGAGGGCAGCACCGACTGGACAGAGAATTGGGCGCGAGCGGGAAGAAACTGGCATCTGGAGAGGACGCAGGAGCTCAGTTTCGTGTCGGCCATCGACCTGTTCTGCGTTTTTGGAGATTGTTTGCTTGCCTACCAGACGAGTCCATATTGCCGGACTGGCGTTATTTTACTGAGAGGAGAACTCGTGGATTCTGAGATCGAGGTAGGCGTCTTTCCTTTGCTTCCTTTTTTAGCTTTTTGAGTTTAGGTGAGTGCAATGTGTTGGGTTTTGTAGGGAAAATTTATGTCCTTGTGGTAAATTTAATGTAATGTACAAAAGAATCAAGAAAAACATTTCACACAGGCAGACACCATGTTTGGTGCCGTAGACCTGTTAGTTTAGCAAAGGTCATTTGTTAAGTTAGGATTAAGCGTTTTAGTGTACTGTTTTTTTTTTTATAATAAGCTATATTTTAGTGTAAATTAACTGGGATTTTCAGTCATTGTTTAAACCATGGTTCGGGTCTAAACCCCTTTTTATCATCATTTTCTTTTCTGTATCAATTCATGCTTATGGTCATTAAACTTCCTATAGTTATTAATTTTATACAAAATTCAAATTCAGAAGTACTTTTCTCGCCCCCATGAATCCCTCTCCCTGAGCTATAAATAAATTTGTGGTAGTTTAACTAACTTAAAGTCGATAATAATAATTTTGGAGTGATGCCGAGTAGGTGTCTGGCGCCTGAAAGCACGGTAAGTGCAAACTTAAAATTACTTTTCTGTTCCTGCGGTGTCGCCGCCATTATGTAACGGCTCCCTGCTTACATTTCTGAGAGGCTGGGAAAAGGGTTACAATATATATATATATTTCTGAATCGTTTTCTAATACATATTTTTTATTAAATTTTATTCATGAAGTTCAAATTCATTACACTATTTCGTCATATTAGATACGTTTTTTTCTTTTATTATAATTATAATTTATAATAAATTGTTCTGATTTCAACTTGAACGTTAGTAATTTATTTACTTAAAATTATTCATTTATTTTATTTATTTATATCAATTATAAATGATATTTTAAGTATATATATATATATATATATATATATATATACATGGGGCATAATTTCTGAAGTGTACCCACCTCGAAAATGAAAGTTGTCCGATCGGGCTAAAAATTGGCCCAATTGTAGTCCTACTAGATAGTACTCTTCACACCAAAAATTAATTCATTTTGATAATTATTTATCAAAGTGGAG
>CAKNYM010022773.1:0-34125 GCA_932195095.1 Andricus curvator | reverse complement strand
TCGCAGTAGAAGGGAGGGTAGAATCAGACCATCAGCCATCAGGGTTGTGGATAAGGGGTGAGAACGGCGGAAGGAAAGGTGGGGAAGAAGTGACGACGGGGGAGAGGGTTAGCTGGACAAGGGAGGCGATAGAGAAATATAAGGAGCAGTTAGGGAAGGTACGCTTCGAAGGGGAGACGGTGGAAGAGATGTGGGAGGATTTAAAAGAGAAAGTGAAAGGGTGCGTGCAAAAGAAGGTATTCAAAAAGAAGAAGAAAGGAATGGTGAAGCCATGGTGGGATAGGGAATGTAAAAAGATGAAAAGAAAGGTGAAGAGGAAGTATAAGAAGTGGAAAGAGGGTACTGCGAAAAGGGAGGAGTACGTAGAAATGAGGAAGGGGTCTAGATTGATGTGTAAGAAGAAAGAACAGGAAAAGGAGAAAGAGCTGGAGGAGGAGTTAGGAACTGTCAAGACAGAAGGGGACGTATGGAAGATAATAAATAGGTGTAGGAAGCGTAGAGTAGGGATAAGCGACAAGATTGGGAGTGAGGAGGGGAGGGAGTTTTTTAAAGAATCATTTCAGGGCTCAGATTCAAGGAAGAGAGATGATGGGAGTAGAAGAACGGGGCAGGCAGAGATGGAGGAGTTGATTGACGAGGAGATAGAGAAACAGATAAGAAAGTTAAAAAGGTCAAAATCAGCAGGACCGGATGGGCTAGAGAACGAAGCATGGCTGTTTAGTACACAAGAGGTTAGGGAGAGGCTGAAGGAGGTAGTGAAGAAAGTATGGAGGGGGGAGGGATTCCCACGTGGGTGGAGAGAAGGATTAATAGTGCCGCTGTATAAGAAAGGAGATAGGGATAGTCAGGACAATTATAGGGGGATTACGCTAATGAATACGGCGTATAAAGTGTACGCGATGGTAGTAGTGGAGAGGCTGCGGAAGGATGTCGAGGGGAAAGGAACATTGCCAGAGACGCAGGCGGGCTTTAGGGCAGGTAGGAGTACTATCGACAATATCTACGTTTTGCAGCACGTGGTGGATAGAGAATTAGCGAAGAAGGGGTCGAGAGTGTACGCGTTTTTTGTGGATCTGAAATGCGCGTTTCCGTCGGTGGATAGGGGGAGGTTGTGGGAGGCGATGGAGGAGAGGGGAGTGGAGAGAGGCCTGATCGAGAGGGTAAGGGAGATATATGAAGAAACCTATGAAAAAGAAAATATATGAAGAAAAAATAAGGTAAGAGGAGGACAGGGGATTTCGGAGGGATTCTGGATGGATAGGGGGTTAAGACAAGGGTGTCCGCTTAGCCCGACGCTTTTTGCGATTTTAATTGCGGATATGGAAAGTAAGCTGGAGGCCGGAGTGGTAGGAGGAGTCAGGATAGGAGGGGTTAGAATTTGGTCGCTAGCATATGCAGATGACATAGTGTTGTTGGCAAAAAGCGAGGAGGCCTTAAAGGAAATGATGAACAGGTTGAGAAGATACCTGGATAAGAACAGGTTAGAACTGAATGCGGAAAAGTCCAAGGTTATGGTTTCCAGAAAAGGAGGTGGAAGGGATAAGGAAGGGGATTGGAAGTGGAAAGGAAAGGCGGTGCAGGCGGTGAAAGAGTTTGTGTACCTGGGCTTCTTGTTTCGGAGGAATGGCGGAGTGGATGGTCACATAAAAGAGAGAGTGAGGAGGGCAAATGTGGTGATGAGGCAGGTGTGGGGGTTGGTAAAGAAGTTATTCGCAGATGATTTTGGAAGGAGAATGAAATTGTCTGACTCACTAGTGATAAGTGTGCTATTGTATGGAGTAGAGGTGTGGGGGTGGAAGGAAAGCGAAGAGGTAAATAGGATACAGGATAGATATGTAAAGTGGACACTGGGGTTGGCAAGAAACACGCCTAATTATATTGCCAGGAGGGAGACGGGGAGAACGAGTGTAGGGATTCTAGCGGGGAGTTGAGCGTGTAAATATGAGGAGAAATTTTTGGAAGAGGGGGGAAGTAAGCTGGTTAGGGAGTGTTGGTGGGAGAAGGAGAACAGGAGAGGGGGTGGGAAGATGGAGGTTGAAAGAGAAAGGTATTTTAGAACGAATGGACTGCATATGGAGGAATTGAGAAGGATGCATGAGGAAGGAAGGAAGGTATATGAGTTGGTTAAGAAAAACAGCATGGATAGAGAGAAGACAGCAGGGGAAGAGAGAATAAGAGAGACAAGGTTTAATGGGAACTATGTGTGGATTATGCCAAGGGCGAGAGCGCAATATTTGTGTGAGAAAGGAGAGAAAGGAAGTCAGGAGCTTATAGCGAGGATGAAATGTGCTAGGGAAAAGAGGATGTGTGAACTATGTGGGAAGGGGGAGGCAAGAGTGGAGCACTGGTTGGAGGAGTGCGTGGAGGTGGAAAGGAGTGGGATAAGCATGGAGGTATTGATGCATGAAAGGGGGGACAAAAGGGCAGTAGCATGGGTGAAAGGAGTATTGGGTAAGATGGAGAAGAAGAGAAGGAAGGAGGAAGAGGAATGGAGAAGGAAAGATTGTAAATAGAGGAGGAAGTAAATATAAGTAAATGTGAATATTGTAAATAGTAGATAAGTATTAGGTAGTAGTCGCGGAGGCAGAGTTTTGTAATGCGAGGCAAGCAAGAAAGTAGGGACATGCGAGCGAGGCGAGGCGAAGCGAGGATGGCAATGCGATAAGAGCGAGCGGCGTTAGAGATAAGGTGTGGAAGCATGTTAGTTTTAAGGGTTAGTTTTAAGAAAATTCTGTAAAAAATGGAAGTGTAAGCAAGTCAATTTTTTAAGGCCAGCAGGCTAAAAAATAAACGTTTATCTATCTACATGAAGAAGTGGGCAAAGGGCCGTTTCTGTACAAAACAGCGGAGGAGGCTGCTGAAACACTCTGCATCAAATCTTATCCATCTTGAATACTGACTCCTGAAGGCCCGGATTAAGAAAGCACAGGAGAAAAACTTCTGCGAACAGCTCCTTGACAAGAGGATGCACGGCATCTTCCACAGAAATGTGGAAGATCAGTCGATGTCGTATGAGCTAACGTATGCTTTCCTTAAATCACCCGGATTGAAGTCGGGCATGGAGGGTTTCATTTTGGCATGTCAAGATGGTGTCATTTTTACTCTAGCATACCGCCGCCATATTTTGAGCCAAGATATTCCCGATGATAGCTGCAGAGCGTGTCATGCACGCCCGAGCATCTAGGACACATACTATCTAGTTGTCCAACTCATGCGGGAACGACCTACATCCAAAGGCACAATGCGGCACTAAGAGTGCTTTATTACCATCTCTGTCACTATTACGGCATTAGCCCAAATACCGCTCCGCGAAACGCTCTGAGGGAAATAGAGTCAATTGTCGAAAATGAGAAGTGCCTTATATACTGGAACTTCATACTCTCGACAATTGTTTCTGTTGTGCACTCGAGACCTGACATAGTTCTCCTTGACTTCGAGAAACAAACCATGTTCGTTATCGAATTTTCGGTACCAGCTGACAAAAAACATCATAGCCAAGGAGAATAAAAAGAAAGAGAGGATTAAAACCCTTGTAATGGAGTTGCGACGGTTTTCCCCCGGAATATTCTGTTAAGCTAATCGTCTTAATCATCGACGCTCTTGGAGGTGCCAAGGTTTCACTGGTTAATAGCCTGAAAAGCATCCCTGTGTGTCAACAAAATGCTGAGACACTTGCGGGGAAAATGCGGAAGGCGGTCGTCCTTGGATCGCTCCGTGTCCTCAGAGTGCACGAGACTTTTGCCGGATCGTCGTACTGAATTTGTCGCAGACTGTAACCACCTATCTCGCAGTCGTGAGACATGGTTACAGCTGAAATTTTACCGCCATTTCGCTGGGAGCGGGTGCAATTTTTCAGATTAGCACCCGCTCCCAGCGAAATCTTGCGGTTGTCCTTATGACAAACTTTTAACTATATATAATGGCCATCATAAAGTCTACATTAAAATATTCCTGAACCTAGAAATAATTTATTACTGGAAAGAAATGGGTTCCAGACGAAAATTCAGGGAAAATCGAGGGAAAAATCCCAGAAGACAAAGACACGAGCAAAGCCCCACTTAGAAACTTTATTACGTTAAGAGATTAGTCGCCTGTTAACGACCAAACCCTTGTTGGTGTCGTTTGTATTCAGTGCAATTTGGCCGCCCCCTACCAAGAGCCAAACTTGGCCGCCCCACACACATTGCACCCTATTACGCACTGGCTCTATAACTTATAGTATGACTACACTGCAGTCCCGCTTTACACGTTCCCGATAGACCAGATAAGGTAATGCAAGGGGGCGAGAGAGAAGCCCTGCGTAATCAGCGGAGCAACTCCGTAACATCGCAGGGGTGTATAAAAAAAGCAGGCAGTACCCTCGGCCGTTTAAAATGCAGTCCTGATGACTTGAACAATTAAAAATTAAAAGCGTTTGAAGTTGAAAATTTTTGATATAAAGCATTTATCATTTAACATTTATCATTCATTAAAATATTTAGATGTTCTGAAAAAAATCCAAAAATAAATTTAAATTTGAAAAAATTTTAAACAACTTCTAGATTTCTCAAGATTTAGAAATAAAACTTTGAAGCTTTTCAAGGATGTTTTATTTATTTTAAATGAAAAGAATTAAATTTCTAATTCGCGAAGTGTTCAGTTAAATAAATTTTAATTTTTCAATTTTCACTTTTTCTAGCTTAAAATTGCTTATAATAATATAATTTTGAAAACTTTAAAGTTCATTGATTGATTATTTAATTTATAGCAGAGAAAATGACAACATGGATTTATATGTTTGGAATTGAATCTGAATCTTTGAACTCTATAATTAATAAGAGTTAAAAATTCTAAATTTTGCAGTTTATCTGTATTTCATTTTAAATTCTTCAATTGAAAAGTGTTAGAACTTCCAGTTTCTTCGTGTAAACTATTGATGATACGAATACAAAATTTTTGAAATCAAAAACTTAAACTTCAATTTAAAAAGTTTAAAATTCAAGTGTTCCACTTTGAGTGCTTTAATTTGTAGTTTATTTTTTATTTCTTCAAATGGAAAAATGTTTAGCTTCAGAGTTGGGATTTTTTAATTGTATTGAGCGAGAAAAATGTTTGCGAACCGAGAAAAAACCAGGAATTTTTTCTTCGATTAAAATGGCCACCCTGTACATACTTATAAATCAGTACTTCGATAAAGTTTGATTTTTGAGCACAAACATTTCCACGTGCATTATGATATTATAAAACCAAAATGGCAAAAATACAAAGAAAATATTTTTTTGGGACAGAACTCCAACAGGAATAGTTCATACGGCCCTGATTGTTTACGGGTTGAAGAGTCCCGATTGACCCACATGGCCATTGAGGGTACCTCTGACACGGTGGGTAAAGCGGGACTGCAGTGTATATACGAGCGAAGTTTGTATGTAACTAACTACGTATATATCTATGTTATATAATATCCCCGATTAAACAAATGTGGAAAAAAACTTCTCATCATTAAAGATGGGCTTTGATCATATATTCGATTTAGTGATTGTACTTACTATTATAACATAAATACATGAGAAGTCGTTTGTATTAACTTCACTCATGTTTTCTCACTATTTATATTCCCAAGACAAATATAGACTACATATTTTACATTAAAATTAATGAACCGAAAACATTTTTTAACCCCTTGAAATTTTCAGCTATAGTTACTGGAAATTCCTAAACTGTAACAGAATTTTCTGAAACATTATGAAGCGTTATGCAGTTACCGTTGCTGAAATTTCTGTTACAGTTTAGGAAAATTTAGAAACAGTTTCTGCATAAAGCTTTAGTGACGCGTCTATGAAAATGCCTACAGAAATTTCTAACAGTGTAGACATAGTTCTATAGTTTAATTTCACGTGCATAATATTGATACTTTTATAGTAAAATAAAAAAATATAATTCTATTGCATTATATGTATATTTCGAATTTCTTTACTGTGGATGAGAGTTTTTACCGAAACCTCACCGGGGCCTAACTAAATGACAGACCAGCCATTCTTGGAGAATTGCCGGGGCTGCTTGGCCGACTGGTGCCTTCTTAACTTTCTGTGACAAAAATAGCCGGGGCGCGGATACCATCCGGGCAAATTAGCGCAAGAATTAGAGTTTTAAAAACTGTAGTGTAGCAAGCCATATGCAGAACATTCCTGGCAGATTCGTGGTTTCGCGCGTATACGCTAATGGAAGAGAAACAGGCGCTTCAGGTGGAATTTTATTAAGGAAGGGTTACCCACTGACGAGCGACGAGTCAAAGAAGAAAAACGCGATACGATCTCGTTCCAGTCAGCAGGTCTCTCTCGAGCGTTCCTTTCATAATTACGAAATTGCCTCTTTGAAAGATCCGCTCGAGGTCGATTCTCTTTATTTTTCTTCCTCTGCTTCCACCCTCTTCACCTCTTTCTCGTCCCATCATTTTGCTTCTCTTCCACCTTTCTTCTTCATCGTCATCATCATCTCGAAATCGGCAACGCATTACCCCTCCTATTCTTCTCGATAGAATCCACTCTGTCGTTACCCGTGATTATTTTAACGCACGTCTTGGCTACTCCCGATAACTTTATCCATTGAAATTCACGCGAACCGATCTCCGAGCATCATGTGCGTAACGAGCCTCTTTGTAAGCGTTCGTGCGTGAAGATTAGGAATGAGTAGGCATCGTCATTTTAACCATATTGGTCGATTAAATTTTTGTATATACAGATAAAAAATCGATGGAAGGCCAGGCTTTCATAATATTAATATCCGGATTCAAAAATATTTTCAAGCAGAAACAGGACAGTTCTTTTCAAAATATAGATATAAAAATAGAAAGGAAAAATAGAAGATATCATACTGTAGAAAAGACCTGATTATAAATGAGTATCATACATATGCCTATCAGGTTTGAACCTGTAGAATTATATTCGACACAGAAATTTAATATGTCTAATATAATTATTATTATAACACATCTCTGTCTCGCCCACTCCCCCCATTACTCAACAATACTCTCTCACTCGTCTCTTCTCTCCCCCTCTATCATTTTCCATCGTATATAAGCCCTTCTCCTTTTCCTAACCCTCTCAACCTCTTCTGTCTACACCTATTCTGTCTACACTCGTCTCTTACTCTACCATTCCACTCCCCTTAATCGCCTCAATCCCACATTTCCATCACTTACTCGCTCTTCTTCAACTCTCTTCACATACCTAACCCCCTCCGCTATTCTACCGTCCTCAACTATCCTACAGAAGGGCACTAAGCCCTTCTGTCCCTCTCTACTCCTTGTCATCACCACCACGCTTTGTTAAATTGTTGTTATTGGCCGTTGCTAGACAAATTTTCTTTGGTACAGCTGAGTAAGGCTCGAAATCCCTTGAAAACAATGAGAAAAAGAGTAAAATTATAAATGCTGTCATAGGTCCTACACATTTTGAAAAATTTTTATTCATTGTTTCCAATGGATTTCGAGCTTTGCTCATCTCACTTTGGCCACGATCACCGCAATTTTCGGTGACATCAGCGCTGTCGAAAGATAGATTAGGTCCCTATTTCATATTTTCATAGCTGAAACCCTGAAATTAAATACAAAATCCCAAGAAATGATATTTGCACGCCTAATGGCTGAAAAGCTCGTACATCTATCGTCAACGAAATAAAAACGAATCGTTCTTATCGAAGACTGATAATCTTTACAGTAAATGGAAATTTGCTAAATTACGTGCTTACCAATGACAGGATAAGGAACTTGGAATGACTAAAAATGACAGAAGCGTCCGCGGTCGACCACCCGGTTAATGGGATTCACCTATACTGGAAATGCTTCACAAACTACGCATTGTAAAATCATAATCCGCTTTCACGATCTTTACTACAGTAGGACCATCAAGATTTCGCGGTTCGAGATGGTTGTTTCGACAATAACAGCCAGAACTCAAAAGGCTTCAAGGCAGACAACGTCCAAGCAATAAGAGAAATTATCCGCTAACGCAAAGAAATAAATATCGCTCAAAGTGCTTGTAAATCAGTAGTAAACCAGCCATCACCAATTGGGCTGAAGTTCGAGACGTCTGAGTCAGACTGAATCGTGGTGACACTTTCACATTCCAGATCAAAAACAGGAGTGAGGTTCTCGACTTGACTCTATGCTCGGAAGAACTAAGGAGAAGGATAGTGGGCTGGAGAGTCTTCGATGAGATGTCTCTCTCGGACCACAAATATATCATGTTCTGGTTAGCCCTAGGAACCCGGCGGTTTCAAAGATCAGAAACCCCAGGCAGGCTTGTGGAATTCTCCACAAGCTTCGGTACCATAGATGAATTGGAGCATACCACGGATTTTCTGCGAAGGGCTCTGATTACATCATATGAGAACAATTGCCCTACAAGTACAACAAGGTCTAGAAAAGGAGCAGAATGGTGGAACTGCTACCTGAAGAAACTCCGTAAAAGGACTAGAGCGTTGTGCAACATGGCAACCAAAACTAAATTGCCTTAAGACTAGGACATCTATAAGACGGCTCAGTATGAACACAATAAAAACATACGGCTGCGAAGTACTATAGACGTATTCACTATGTGTGTATTTATTTGTGCTCATTTTATGAGCATTTTGCTTCCTCATAGGTATCAAATAAATTTGCTTCCTCATAGAGAGAGGTTTTCCCTAACAATAGAACAAAATTAATACTTTCAATATTTTTCAAGTTTATGTTTCTGTCTTTCCAAATATTTCATTTTCATAAAATCAGAGGGCCCACCAAAATGTCAATTGATGTGTTCTGCTACAACAAACAACTCTTTAACCCACGGTAGTTTTATATTTCATAATTGAATCCTCATATAAACAATGTAACTTTTCTTAAAATTTTCTGAGTAGCTACTGATTAATCAATAATGGTCTTCGAAAGTTCGTGAAAACATCAACCCACGCGTCTCGAAGACGCGAACAATATTGCATCAAATGCAGTACTGTTATATTCCCAATATAAAAAAATATTTTTATAATCAAGGAAACTAATTTTTTTGAAAAATTTAAAAACGATATTGGTAGGTTATGGTAGATCATGAAAAGTTCTTACTTTTGGCAATCGATGGGTCTCGAAAACGCGAACAAATACTTTATATTTAATATTGTTGTGTTTTGAATATCAAGAAAGTTTTTTTCATATGAACAGAATAAACCATTTTTTTTAAACTTCATATCTCGGTATTGGTTGGTCATAAAAGGTTCATTGACAGGTCAATTGATGCTTCTCAAGGACGCGAACAAATAATCTGAATGTAATATTATCGTATTTTGAATATCAAAAAAAATTCTTATATAAACAGAATAAACCGTTTTTTGAAACTTCATAAATCGGTACTGGTAGGTACTAAAAATGTTAACAATAGGTCAATCGATGCGTCTCAGAGACGCGAACAAATACGCTAGATGGTGTTTTGTTGTATTTTAAATATCAATAAAGGTTTCCTTATATAATCAAGATACAAATTTTCTTTTTAAATTTCTAATGGCAAGAAAAAAATACTTCTAGATGGTCGATCTACCTCAAAATCCTATCAGACATATCAAAATATGTCAAAAAAGTATATTTGAAAATTTAGGTCATTACAAACCTACCTCTATGAGGAAGAAATAAGAATTTGTAAACAGGAAGATTGGAAGGGCTTCTGTGAGGAATCAAAGAACATTCCGGACACACCGAGGCTCCACAAGATCATGGAAAAAAATCCGGAAGCTCGCCTCGGGCTCATAAGGCTCGATGATGGTGAGTTTGCCGAAGACGAAGAAGCAACGCTAAATCACCTGATCGAGGGGAAATCTAGTACACAGACGGCTCCAAAGGAGTGTGAGGGTCAGGAGCAGGAATCTATGACAGCGCGGGAAGGAGAGAAATAGGGATCCCGCTTGGACGGCATGTTTCCGTTTTCCAGGTGGAGGTCCTGGCCGTCCTTCGCTGTGCTGCAAAATTATCAGAAGAAAACGCTACTGGTAGGCAGATTACGATTTGCTTGGACAGCCAAGCGACATTGGCTGTAGGTGGGAAACCAGACATTACATCACAGCTGGTTTGGGAATTCAAAAAGGCATTAAACCAACTGGCAGAAAAGAAGAACTTGGAACTGGTACTGGGACTAGCGTTTTGCTGCATCGGGATGGCCATCAAAACCTGGATCCGGTCGAAGCAAAGGGAATACTGGTAACAAACCCAGGTTTGCCGACAGGCGAAAGCCATCCTGGGCTATATGTACAGGACGGTCAGAGCCAGGGAAATCCTGGGTTTACCAAAAAAGACATAAAGACATTGGTTCAGATGCTTACAGGGCACGAGCGCCTGAACTATCACATGCACAAAATGGGGTACAACCCCAAGACAGAGTGCAGGAAATGCGGCAGGGATGATGAAACATCCGTGCATGTCTTATGCCAGTGCCCGGCATTAGCTAGGCTCAGACAGCAAACTTATGGGGCCCAATTTATGTGACCTGAAGAAATTATAACGCGATCAGTAGTTGACATACTGGGCTGCACCAAGAAGTCTGGAGTCAAATACTGAGAGCAAATCGTTAAGGGTATGTCACAATAGGCTTTATAGCTTTAGAGCCAGGGGGGCTCCATCGGGGCTTCCCGCCTGCCAATAAACTAATCTAAACTAAACTAAACTATCCACGAGGAGTACAAGAAAAGTTCAAAATTGATTTTCCATCACCAGAAAAGTGTCAAATTTGACCAAAACTGCCCGTGTAAACAACCCAATGCACATAGACGGTTGATTTTAATATGAAATGAAAAAAGTGTGCCATTCTTTGAGTTTAGATTAGAAAACATATAATCCAGGGGATATACAAAAAAATTTTAATGAAATTTTCAATGAACATAAAAGTGTCAAGTTTGACCAAAACTGTCCGTGTAAACGTTTCAATGCACATAGACGGTGGATTCCTCTATAAAATCAAAAAAGGTTACGATTTTTTGAGGTTAGATTAGAAAACATATAACCCAAGGGATATAGAAAAAAATTAAAATTAAATTTTCGATGACCGGAAAAGTGCCAAACTTGAGCGAAATTGGCTAATATTTAGGGGTCGGGCAATGGCAATGAATTTTGCCATTGATTTAACATGAGATAAAGTCAGCTTTTTGTAAATTTAATACTTAAAGGTGATAAAATGTTACAAGTAATTTTTTATTTCAGTATGTTGTTCAAAATTCGTGAGAGAATAAAAATCAATCATAAATTTTGATGGTGGATGACTTAAAGCCACTAGTATGGGTCCCCAAAATAAAACCCTATAACTGCTAAATTTGAATTTTACATAATGTTGCTCTTTATTTACGCTTTTGACATTTTTGTTTGTAAAAAATTATTAAACAGTCATTTAAGAATACTGAGTCATATTTTAATAAATTTTCAATCGCTTAAACAATTTGATTTTTCAGGTAAATCGTGAAATGAACGTGGATTTGAAGGAAAAAAGAAAAAAAAAAGAATCCGCTTCAAGGAGCTTTGCGACAACCTCATTATGTCTGAGGAGGAATGTCCATCAATCACTGCTGAAGATGTGAAGGAAGCACTTAGGGGCATAAAGAACTTCTCCGCTGCAGAACAAAATGGTATCAAGAACTTCTAGAAGAAGAAGTTTACTTCTATACACCAACATCTGGCCCGCATCTACACTTCACATTTAAGTTCGGAGATGCCCACTCCACAGTCGGCGTTGAACATCTGTGACTAACATGCTTGCTGTCCCGGTTCTACTTTGCTCGTCTGAGGTGGTTCAATGGACGAAGATTATAAGATTTCGGCCCTGGATATCGCCATGCGCAAGATCATGCATACGTAGAAGAGCTTGCATATCAATTCGTCCACTCCGCCATTATACATCCCACGCCGTCAAGACGGGCGCGGACTTCTGAATCTCCAATGTCTTAATGAACGAATTGCTCTGAGTACGGCTTACATTGTTGCAAATGGCAGAGATCCTCTCCTAAAAAAGGTCAGAAAATACGAGATGATAGGCAAAGGAGCGTTCCTTCACAAAGCCGCGGAGCAGGCGGCCAAGACCCCTGGTCTACATTTTTACATCAGAAGAGAAGAAAGTGCATTACTTTATCCAAATGCCTTACTTGTAAAAGCCCAAGTACAGGAAGCAAATTTTGAAAAATTCCGCCAACAGCTCCTCGACAAAAAAATGTACGGAAACTTTTACAGAAATGTATAAAATCAGCGGTTGTCGAAGAAGCTAACTTTAGCTTGCCTTAGATCATCAGGACTTCATTCAAGTATAGAAGGTTTCACGTCAATAGTTTCCAGCGATAGGTTCAGACCATGTCACACACACACTGAGTATCTAGAACACATACTATCCAGATATCCCACTCACGCGGGGACAACGTATCTCTACAGATATAATGCGGCCCTCAGAGTGTTTTACTACCATCTTTGTTGTTCTTACGGTATTGTCCGCGACCCTGCCCTGCCGAATTCTCCGAAGGAGATAGATTCAATTGTCCAAAACAAGAAGTGCCAACTTTTCTGGAACTAAGATTTTTTGACAGCAGTCTCCCTTTCACACTCGAGGCCTGACATTGTTCTCCATGACTTCAAGAAACGAACTACATATAAGTGTGATTTACCGCGGTTCTACTGGGAGCTCGCGTCAGTTCAGATGGCAGTTGCTCCGAGTGCCCGGGTAAAAATATTTGGTCTTGATTTTGTCTTGAATGTCTTCAATATGTCTTCAAAACCATGATTTCTGGTTCCGTCTCACCAGCTAGACATTGGAGATATGCAGACTTCTCTTGCATTTATGGCTGTTAACTGTGCCAAGACAAGACCAGGTAGACTTGTCTTAAGACAAGAAGTGTATGTCTTAATAAATATACCGAATTGAACTTAAAGAAAATTATATTACCAATTTGTGCCTTTAACATTTGCCAGGGTCAAAATTAGAGAAGTTTTAGTTTGTAAATTTTATTGTCCATTATACTCCGACCTCTATAAACTACGGACCCCATCGGCAGGGCCTGCCATTTCCAGGAATGAGCTAGCTAGGTAAGGACCAAACAGTTGACATCTGCTGAGGATTAAAATTTTGCAACCGATAAAACTTGTTATTTTGTAATAAATAATTTTCAAATGAGAAATTCGCAACCTGTCTGGCTCAACAACTGCAGGCATATAAAATTTTCCATAAAAAGATTAAAACTGTCATTTTCTAGAAGTATCTAGTGAACTGTTGGAAATAAGAAAAAATGGACAACATTTTTAGATTCGCCATCCAAACAACATAATTATTGCAGATAAATAAACTTATTAATACATAAACAATAAATATCATGGAGATAAATATTATAAACATTCTATATAGTTTCAAGCGGATTAGTGATGACACTTAAGACATCAAAAATAGTATGGTTCCGTCTCACGAGCTAGACATACAGAATGACTTGGAATTGTCTTGGATTGGTCTGTACCCAAGCCAAAATCAAGACCAAATATTTTTACCCGGGTGGGACCCCGAAAAGTAATATCTCTTTCCGTGGTAACTTCACCTTGCTCCGAGCATTAAACAAGCAAGCAATTCTTTTATTTAAACATGTTCGAGATAAAATATTAGCTTATCGAAATTCGGTGCATGGAAAAAAATGGAAATGTAGGCTAAGTTCGCCGAAATTTGGTAAGCCTAGAACGCATAATCGACGGTGAACTACTACTGAATTAAGATGCACTCGTTTCTCCAATTCTGCAGAATTCTATAGAAGTCTTTGAATTCTATTAAAATCTTTTGAATTGACGTTGAATTATTATGAATTACTTAGAGTCTTTGGAATTCTGCTACTTCCAAATTCATCGACTTTGGTCGACGGTGAACTACTTCTGATTTAAGATGCACTGGTTTTTTTAATTCTGCAGAATTCTGTAGAAGTCTTTGAATTCAATAAAAATCTATTGAATTTTTTCAAATTGTTTGAATTTTTCTTAAATTTTGAGAATGCACGTTGAATTATTGTAAATTCCTTCAAGTCTTTTAAATACTGCAGAATTCTCTACACGGAGAAAAATATATATTAACGCAGACTATCTAGATATTACTAGTTAATATCTTAGCGATTTAACTATGGGACAGAAATCTAGATATTGAATTAGTGCATCCAAAGATATTAAAAAGAAGATTTTAACAGACAATATCCAAGATATTAAAGAGCAGAATCTAAGACAATTAAAAAATATTTTTTAATTGTGCAAAAATTACCTGTAAAGCATGCCATTTTCTATAAAATCCAAAAGGATTTTATATCGTAGTCCTCTGTTTTTGATATCCGAATCCTCAAGCATTCACATTTTTCCATAATTATTTAATTTTCATGTTATAGAACGAATAACACGCTGTTCAAGGCTTAACACTTTTAACGCAATATATAACCGCAAAAAAAACGACACACACGACGAATGCTCGAGATGCAGACGAATCGGGGTTAAAATCTTTTGTTGCCACATCACACGTCAATGACATTGCTCCGATAAAATTTCGCTTTTTTCATATCTTAGATATTAACTGTTAATATCACACGTTTTATACTTACAATGTAAAAAGATATTGCCCTTTAATATCTTGTATATTGAATAGAAGATATTAGATATTACGCCGTTATATCTATATTTTATGGTCAAATATCAAAGTTTTTAATATCTACTTTTCAATATCTATTTTTCTCCGTGTGGATTTCTTAGAATTTTGCAGCTTGAAAAAAAACCAGTGCATCTTAATTCAGCAGTATTTCACCGCCAACCAAAGTTGCTGAATTTGGAAATAGATGAAAAGAATTCCATGTTTTCAGAAGAATTCAGAAAATTCAAAATAAATCAACTTATATCCTAAATTTGTCAAGAGAATTCAAAAATCTTTAAAAGAATTCAAAAGATTACAAATGAGTTCTAAGAAATCGAGAAACTCAAAAACAATAATATTTAATTTGATCAATAAATAATTCAAGTCCTATAATAAATTACTTATAAAATAAGACTGGTCAAATTTGATTGAAAAGTATTGAAATTTTTGTTTGGATTCACTAGAATTGAGCTCAAGAACTGAAGAGGATTAAAAAGATTGAAACTTGTTTGGGATGAATCTTAGGCTCATTCTGTGGGGTCGCTATGGGTCCAGATTGATACGGATTAAAGTTTGTGTTGATGCACGGATTGAGAAGGATTGACAAGTGAGCCTCGTATCCATTCGAATTGAATTTAATGTTAATACAGGTATTGAAAAGGGTTGAAGAGGATTGAAAACTTTCTTCGGATTGTTCTGCATTAATTCGAATTATTTTCTCAAGTTCGAACTAAAACGCAATAATTTCCAAAGATGATAACAAAATATTTCAAAAAGTCTATAAATTATGCAGAATAGAATTTAAAGTACGAGAACACGCACGCTTCAGCGGGTGATTGTCTCGCCTTGTAAAAGGGCGAAAGTAAACTCACACCCCCGCCCTGAAATGATGAAAATAGACCTAAAAGGGTAGAAAAAAGAAAGTAATATCATTCGGAAGACATGAATATGCATGAATGTAAAAAAACATAACTATATTAGCATCCCATTACTAGATGGGTGTACATGGCTGGGCGTACGGATAACGAAATCGCGCTTTATTATAAAAATTATATTTACTTCTCAATCATTTTAATTCTAATAAAAGCCAATCAAGTAGTGTTGTAAAGAATCTCCCAAGGAATAAAGTCAGCCCGCGATCACTAAGATAGAATAAGAATTGAACCATGTTTTTAGAGTCTAAGTGAAAACACAAAAATCCAAGTGACTGTCGTTAAATAAATTATTTGGAACCACACTATATTTTTAACGAAAGTATCAAATTTTTTTGTTCAAACTTATAAATCTCTTTAAAACTTGCTAAACGGGTATTTTCATTTTTGTTTCTGCTTCTGATAGCCTGCAAGTTAAATTGATTGAAAGAATCCCTAAAAGTTCTTTTAGCCAGTCTCGATTATGAAGCTTAGGATTTGAAACTAAATACCTCATTTTTATGAATTGTAGTTGTAGTCCAAGTAGATATCGTAAAGAGCGAAACTTCACCAAAACCAAAAAATAGATAATAGTCCGGGGAAATTAGACTTTTTCAGAAAAAGAGAAGAAAGTATTTGTTTCTTCATAATCATATCCCTGATGGCATTCGAAATAAATACCAAAAAAGTTCCCCACTGGCTGGCTCACGCATACACCCCAGCCTCAAAAAACATCCCCTAGACGGGTAGCATATCTGGTTTTTGGCTATTATATACAAAAGGCTACATCGGAGAATAAAAATGAATAGGAGTGAAAATATTAATAATAGAATTTTCAATAAAACAGGTTTATACACTCCTAATGTACAGGCCATAGGTCATGCGTAATCAGCTCCAGGAAGAGGGGCATGTTTAAGCTTATGACGCGAAACATATTCTCGCGCTTAGTTTTCGGCCCATAACTGATAAACGGGTAGTCTTTTAACAAAAATGTATAGAAGAAAATTGGTTGAGCAGAAAATTTTCTTTTAGACACGATAAAGGAGTTAAACAATTGTTTCTTTTATAATATTACTCCTACGCTTGAAAAAGCTCATCAGTCGTGCCCCGCCTCATAGAAAAAATTCTTCTACCAGAGAAATTTTTGGATATCATTTGACGCCACTATCATTATCGTAAATTTAACATGGGCCTCTAATATTCTTCGCAGTAAATTAGTTCTAAATATTTCGTAAAAAATGCAATTTATACCTATGGGAAATACTTATTTTATGTCAAAATGACTCACACATCAATTTTTAAAGCAAAAATTAATTATTTTTTTTAGTGCACGTGCAAGGACTGAGACCTCATACCCACGAGGTAAAGTTTTTGGTGCTTTTTTTTATGTGGTCTACCCTGTAGGCCTACTCCACTTATTACATTATCATCATTTATGATCAAGAAAGTATTAGAATTGTCCGAAATTTCACACCACAGTTTTTTAAACGGATCTCTACGTTTTGAGATACCCTGAAGCCGAAAATCAATTTTGGCGATAACGTCTGTCCGTTCGTCCGGTCATCCGTGCGTCCGTAAGCACGATAACTCTCGAAAAAATGAACGGATCAAGTCAAACTTTGACACACAACTTTTGGGCCCTAAAAGAAAAAACGAGTTCATTAACCAGCATTCCATGATCAACGGTTATGGTTTTATCCATCGAAAATGCTATCCAAAAATCGAATATTCCGCTTTTACGCCAAACGACGACAGATACGTGAAAAAAGTTTGAAAGAAGAATTGAAGCTCTTCGAAAATATCTACAATTTTCGTTCTAACCATTTTTCGATAGTACTTGCTTTTTTTTTTGTTTCTTATGCATCGAAAATAATTAGGTCAAAAATTCTACTTTTAAGCCAAACGACGACAGAGAAGTAAGAATGTTTTGAAGAAGAAATGTAGCTTTTTTAAAAGAATTATAATTTTCCTACAAACGATTTTTTGATAAGGCTTGACATTTTGGTTTTATTTTTCGAAAATTCTATGAAAAAAATCGAAAGTTCAAATTTTGAGCCAAACGATGCAAAATATGGGAAAAAAATCTCAAGAAGTAATTATAGCTTTTTAAAAGTCCTAAACAATTTTTGGAGAATTTTTTTTATGGGACTTGTTATTTCGGTTTAATTTATCGAAAATACTATGAAAAAGATAGAAAATTCAAATTTTGAGCCAAACGACGTCAGATACGGAAAAAAGTTTCAATGATGAATTGCAGCTTCCAAAAATTCCTACAAAATTTCTATTAACCATTTTTCAAAAGTGCTTGTCATGTTGATTTTATTTATCGAAAATACTATGCAGAAAATCTAAAATTAAAATTTCGAACCAAACGGCGTGAGATATAGAAAAAAATTTCGATGAGGAATTGCAGCTTTCGAAAAGTCCTACAAAATTTTCCAAAGCATTTTTTTATGGGACTTGTCATTTTGGTTTTATTTATCGAAAATACTATGAAAAATGTCGAAAATTCAAATTTTGAGCCAAACGACGCGAAATATGGGGAAAAGTTTTTGAAGGAATTTCAGCGTTATGAAACTCCGACCACATTTCTTTGAACCATTTTTTGACAGAACTCCTCGTTCTTAATTTATTTATCGAAGTTGATATGCAAAAATCGAAAATTCCAGTATTGCGCCAAAAGACGCGAGATACATAAAAAACCTAAAAGAAGACATGCAGGATATTTAGTATTATCCATCAAATATAATATGAAAACAAAAATCCGATTTTTGGCATAACAACGTGAGATAGTTAAGAATGTCTGATGAAAGGATTGTAGCTTGTTATTTTAAGGTAATATATACATTTATATATATATATATATATATAGTTCTTTATAGTTGCGCTCGCAAGTTTGAGCGCGCCTAGGGCGCGCGACTGTTGGATCTCGCGCTTCGCGCTCGATTATGTATTCACACCGCGCTACGCGCTCGGGCGTATTTACATCGCGCTTTACGCTCGGCTCCTCTAGATTTTTGAACTTCGTGTTCGACTTCGATGGAAAGAAAAAGTTTGTTTGCAAATATTATAAAATTATCAAAACCTCTACATATTAAGTGATTATTAAATTTGTTTTTATTTTAGACTGAAAAGGAACTTTATTTACTCAAGGTTCTATCGACCTTAAGGAACACATTCTCATCCAGACACTCGCGCTTCGCGCTCGATATTTGATTTGAAAATCATTTGAACCGTATGATAGAAACAAAAAAGTTTGAGCGCACTTACGGCGTGCGATTTGGTAAATACACTGAGCGCGCACTTTGTGCTTCGTGTTATATGTTCTTCATATACAAATTACTAAATTTGTATTTGGTTTCAAATGAAAAGTAATGAATATAATTCAGGCGACAAATTTTATTAGTTAACATTTTATTTTAGCTTGTGCCGTTTATCAAATAAGTTAATTTTTTCATTTTCAATATATTCTTACCACAAAAATTGATTACGGGTTTGTAAGTCTTTTTTGAATGCACAATTTGTGTTCATTTATATGTTTTCGTACCTTGCATTGTTTTTTCAAAAATTTGATTTTTTTTACTGTCAATGTTATTTTCACGAATAAAAAAAACCACGCATCCTATCGAAACGTGAGTCACAATAAATTTGTACCTCTTCCTTGGATGAACAAATTTTGTTTCGGTCATTTTTTCGTAGCTGGTAATATTCGTCTGAAAATTTGATTTTTCTATTTTCAATGCTGTTTTTTACGAATAAAACAAAAACTACGCGTCATATCAAAAGGTGAATGATAAGAAATTTGTAGATCTTTTTCAGGTGCACAATTTTGGTGAGATGATCTTTTCTGGTATCTTGCATAGTTTGACAGCAAAATGGCTTTTTTGATTTTTCATTAATTTTTTGTGCGATCAAAATTAGAATTTTTTATTTTTCAAAAAATTCAAAAAGTTGTTATGAAAATATTATAGGGTGTTCAGGAATCAACGTTTTTCTCCTCTTGACTTTTTTTCATATCGTGCGTTTTTCGGCTTAAAATGTTCATTTTCGTTTGTTTTTTGGAATTTTGAAAATGCTATAACTACAGTAATTTGTTTTTTTATCACGAAAAGTCATAAGAATATTTTGTTCGCCATTTTGCGTACTACTAATAACCGTACATAGAATTTTCAAATCTTCAAAAAAAGTGGTCTCAAAAATTTTCAAAATGTGCTCACTTTTTGGATTTTCATCCAAAATAGCTGGTTAATGAACTCGTTCTCTATTTTTCGGCCATAAAAAAGTGTGCCAAAGCTCAATCAAATCTGATCATTTTTTCGAAAGTTATCGTGGCTACAGACAGACAGACACCTTCGTAAAAATCGTTTTTTCTAGCTCAGGGGGTCTCAAAACGTGGAGATTTGATGAAAACCGACTATGTCAAATTTTACATAAAACCAATACCTTCTCATTAGAATGAGAATGTAAAAAGGGTTAATCAACCACCGCAGGGTCCCACTGAGAGTAACTGCCATCTAAAAAATGACACTGGCTCCCAGTAGAACCGCGCTAAATCACGCTTATGGCCACGTATATATATATTATATTTCAGAATTAATGTGAGTTAATGAATATCAGTTAATTGATTTCAACGGTAATTTCACTATGAAAAAAATGGGAGAAGACTGTTACTGGACACTACTGAGGTTCAACCGGATTTAATATAATGACAATAATCATTGACTCATTTTAAATCGACTTATTGAAGCAATTAATGCCAACCAAGGTTATACAAAAGAAAAAATATTTACCTACGGTTCCTAAAGATTAGGTTTCTAGAGATTTAAGTAAAGGGACATTACTGTTCATTTTGAATTACAACTATAATTTCTTCTCGGGTAAAAATAATGGGTCTTGATTTTGTCTTGGGTAAAGTCTAATCCAAGACAATTCCAAGTCATTCTGTATGTCTAGCTCGTGAGACGGAACCATTCTATTTTTGGTCATCACTAATCCGCTTCAAACTATATAGAATGTTTATAATATTTATCTTCATGATATTTATTGTTTATGTATTAATAAGTTTATTTATCTGCAATAGGTATGTTGTTTGGATGGCGAATCTAAAAATGTTGTCCATTTTTTCCTATCTCCAACAGTTCACTAGATACTTCTAGAAAATGACAGTTTTAGTCTTCGTATGGTTGTAAAATTTTAATCCTCAGCAGATGTCAACTGTTTGGTCCTTACCTAGCTACTTGATTCCTGGAAATAGCAGGCCCTGCCGATGGGGTCCATAGTTTAGAAAGGTTGGAGTATAATGGACAATAAAATTTATAAACTAAAACTTCTCTAATTTTGACCCTAGCAAATGTTAAGGCCACAAACTGGTAATATAATTTTCTTTAACAGCAATTCGGTATATTTATCAAGACAAGTCAAGACAAGCAAGAGAAGTCTGTATATCTCCAATGTCTAGCTGGTGAGACGGAACCAGACATCATGGTCCTAAAGACATATTGAAGACATTCAAGACAAAACCAAGACCAAATATTTTTACCCGGGTTATCTTTCAGTGTATGCAAGCAAGCAAATTAGGAAATTAATGAACTTTTGCTGTTGGAACTATGTTTTGGATGTCTCAAGACTTGTGTCGCATGAAAACAAAGGCCAATTCAAATTTAAAAAAAAATGTATTACGTAAGATGAGCATAATCAATTTTTCATTAATTTTAACCTTTTCTGCAATATGTCATTGATTGAAATACTTGATATTCTTTAAAATTGGCTATTAACACTATTTGAAATTGAAAATATATACTTGGAAGCAAAAACGGTTTCATACTAAAGTTTAAATTAGGAATTAGTAGTTTACATACAAATGAGTATTGAAAAAAGATTTAATATATATTTAAAAACAGTCTTCAATAAGCATTATAGACGTAAAAACTTCAATTATATCAAAATGACCCGTATTCTTGTGTATAAAATAGTTTAAAACCAGCGCTACTATAAGTCTAGAACATGTTTTACGAGGCTAGGCGTGTATGCGCATGTGAGCCGGTGGGGAACTTATTTAATATTTATTTCTACTGCCTTGTTAAGCGTAAAAATGCTAATTGGACGTAGAGTAGGGGTAATTGTCAGCTTGTAGCAACCCCCTTTTTAGATTGAACTTAGTCTCTAAGTTTTATTTTTTATCTTTAAAGGTTTGGTTTTTTGAACTATGCTACATGTTTCGTAGTTTGACAATGATTCGGGAGTTGGTTGGGTTTGGTACGTTACAATATGGGATTGGTGGACTACTTTATTTCTATTACTGAATAATTTGACTGTTTTCGGAAAGCATCCCTTTATGCAATCGAGGATGCCTAATTTACCTAAAGTATACAGAGTTCCTAGTGTTAAAGCGACGTAACCTAAATATTGTAACCATTCTAAACTAGTTTCTTTCCAAGTACTGAGCCTTCTGTGGGTGGCAACAGTATGCAGGATATTTTCGGTGTCGTCTAGGCTAATTCTGGTTTGCTTAAGTTCTTCGTGTGATATTTGTTTTGGAAGTTGTACTAAGTTTTGTTCTAACCTGTCAATGTCTCTTTGTTCAAAATTTATCTCGTGTGTTACATTTAGCCATTGCGTCAAATGAGTTTCATGTGATTTTTCTAATTCTAGGGTATAGTAGCTGTTGTACACTTTGCATCCAAATCCTGTAAGTTTTTGGGGTTCTGAAATTTTTTCTGTTTTAACTGAATCTTCGCAACTTATATCTAAGTCTAATGGTTTGGATGGTACCATAATATAACCATTTATTATAGGTATGAAAGTTTCCTTGTGTAACAGGTAAGGTGACTGATTACATTTGTCTTCTGAGTATCTTCTAAGTAAACTGGCTTCTTAAGATTCGCTATCTATTAACTTGACATTAGGTTGGTTTTTTCTACATATTTTATATACATCTATCTGTTTATATTTGTCAATGGTCTGTCTGTCGGTTGGCACGTAAGAGTCTCGGTATTTGATGATCATGCCATAGTCGGGGATTATTGATATGTGGACTTTATTTACTTGTATCGGGATAGGGACTATTCTTTGCAAGGAACCTTCTTCTTTCTCAATTACTGGTATCTCCAGTATGTATGTAAATAGGCCTTGGATTACTGCTACGGAGAGGGTACTGATGTCTATAATGTGCTGGTAGTTTTCTTCTTCATTGTCAAAATGGTAGCGCGTACGTTGAGTTGTCTCGAATTCTCTAATGGTTTCTTTCAACATCTTTGGTGTTAAAATTTGGGGATGTACTATCCCGTGCTTTCCGTCGTTTATGGCGTTGATCGCTGTTTCAATATCCTCGTTTGTTTCATCTAATAGTATTGCTGCTAATGCCAATTTTGAGTTGACAAAACTATTCTTTGTTGCAGCATTCAGTCCAAAAGTGATGTTTCTTATAAACTGTCTGTCGGTATTCTCTTTGGCAGCTATCCAGTTATGGTCCGTTGACGAGGAGTCTAAGATTAATTTAAGTATTTTTGTGTGATTTGACAGGATGCTAGCTATGTTTTTGGTATCTGTATAAATTGTGTCAAATTCGGTGTTAATTTGTTTCATGTCGGACTCCTAAACAATTGGACTTCATAATAAGGTGTGCATTTCTTGTTGCAGGCTAGTTCTGCCATAGTAATGGTGGTGTCGATGGCTTTAATCCGGTTTTCGTTGGATGTCATATTGATAGCTATAACCATTTTCCACTTTTCATGAAACAAGTGTACTTTAGAGATTTCCTCGATGTAGATGTTTCCTTGAATTTTCTCGAGGGTGTAGTTAGCACTGATGATCGGTGCTAGGGCCAGCAGGAAGGTCCAGAAGGGTGTCATTATCGTCTGTGAAATAGGGCATTGTCTGATTGATATGAATTCGGATAATTTTGTCCTTATTTCTTATTCGTAAATTATTATTGTCTAAGTAGTCAATAACTTCAAAAGGGCCTTTCCAAGAGGGATCTAGTTTGTTAGACTTAGTATTGTTAATGATTTTTACTGTGCCTCCTGGTTTGTATAGGGGGTGTTTGTGAGTTATATTTTCGTCGAGTCTTTTCTTCGTTTTTTCTGTTTCTATTTCTATTCATTCTCTAGCCCTTCCTAGATTTTCTTCGTGTTTCTTTTTCCACTTTCTCACCAGTTCCGGATACGTCAGGGTTGGTGAACACGATACGGATGATGGTATGTTAGCTTCTCTTCCAAACATAAGTTCAAAGGGTGAAAATCCTGTTGTTTGGTTCTTCATTGTGTTGATTGCAAAGTTAATAAATTTCAAATTGTCATCCCATTCATTGTTTCTTTCTGACATGCTTGTTTTGATTAGGTTCCCTAGGGTGGAGTGCATTCTTTCGATGTTTCCGTTGGACTGCGGATGAAAAGCTGTTGTTTTTACATGAGTGATTTGTAATGCTTCTTCAAACTGTTGCATCATTTCTGAAAGAAAGTTTTGTCGGGTTAATATATCTTCTAGGATCAGAATATATTTGTTACCTTTTACTGTTTCGGGCAATGGGCCGTATATATCTAGGGCTATTTTTTCATTGGGTTTCAGAGGAATGTCTGGTATAATTCCCTCAGCTTGGTTCTTGATTCTTGTGGTTTTTCGGAGTTGACAGACGGGGCATGTTTTGACGTACTCTTAAATGGCTTCATCCATACCTATCCATTGTCCTATTTTCTTCGCTTTCTCAATGGTATTCTTTTCCCCAAGATGTTCCGCATGCGCTTCTTTAATGATATTAGTTTTTTTTCATTCGTTAATTCTCGGGTATTGTTAAAGCATAGGTGAAATCCTAAGTGGCGATACAAGTTAGATAGGTATTCCATCATTTCCTGTATCAATTCCTTTTCTTTTGGTGTAAATAATGGGTCACCGAATATAAATCTTATCAATGTTAGTTTTTTGCTGATAGTTTCATCAATGAACCAGCCTAGTTTCCGTAACCAATCCTCTTCATTATATTTTGGCATATCTTCTTTGTTTATTACTTTCCAGAGTTTTCCGACGGCGTTGGGTTTTTTTTTTAATTTTCCTTGCGTTGGGTTCAATCGCCATGTCATAAAATCGTTGTAAAGTTCATTTTGTTGAGGTGTTTCGGATCCAGATTAATTATTGGGAACGTCGTTACTCTTTACTGATTCGCACATTCTTCTGACTGGAATTTCAATTTTTTCTTGTAGTATTTCGTTCTTGATGATAGTGGGGCGTTTAACTGGTGTACCCAAAATTTCTGTATCTGATAGCTCATCGTCGGTAGTTAAATCTATTCCGTCTAGCGCTTGTTATAGAATGTCGCTGGTGTGGATTGGGAATAGTTTGGATAAGCAGTCTGCTACTTTGTTCTCCTTTCCTTTAACATATTCTATTTCGTACTTATATTCCTTTAGCCGTAATCGCCATCGTAAGAGTCGCGAGCTAGGGTCTTTCACATTGTGTAACCAAATGAGGGCTTTCTGATCAGTTTGGATTTTGAACTTGTTTCCTAGCAAATATTGACGTAACCTTTTCATTGCCCATACTATAGCTAAGAGTTCTTTTTCTGAGGTGCTGTAATTTTCTTCTGCTTTATTAAGGGTTCTGCTAATAAATAAGCAAGGATGTCCGGCCTGGGATAGCACTGCGCCTAATCCTTGATTCGGTGCGTCGGTTGTTAGAGTGAATCCTTCTTTAAAATCAGGGAATCTTAATACTGGTGATGTTGTTAATGCGTTTTTTAATTTTTCAATAGCTTCTTCACACTTTGGAGTCCAATAAAAAATGGTGTCCTTTTGAGTTAGCCTGGTGAGTGGTCTAGCTATAGATGAAAAGTTCTTTATAAACTTCCTATAATATCCAGCTAATCCTATGAATGATTGCACGTCCTTAGGTGTTTTCAGCTGCTTTAATTCCTGGATTGGCTTGATCTTAATAGGGTTTGGCATAACTCCTTCTGCGGTGATCAGGTGGCCTAGGTGTTCTAGTTATGGACGTAGGTACTCGCATTTTGATGGTTCTAATTTCAAGCCTAATTTTTTTATTCTTTCCAGGACAGTCACTAAATTGTTGTTATGTTCTTCCAATGTCTTTCCGAATATTACAATATCGTCAATGTAAACGAAGCATTCTTTCCCAATTAGTCCTCTGAGCGCATTGTCCATCATACGTTGGAAGGTAGCGGGTGCGTTTTGTAGACCAAATGGCATCCTATTATATTCAAAATGCCCTTGTATAGTAGAGAATGCTGTATATTTTTTGCACTCTTCCTTCATGGGGATTTGGTCGAATCCTGCACTTAGGTCGAAGGCTGAGAAAAACTTTGCATTTCCTAACTGGTCGAGTATGTCGTCTATTACCGGGAGAGGGTATGCATCCTGGTTGGTGTCTTTATTAATCTGACGATAATCTACTACCATTCTAAGCTTTCCTCATTTTTTAGGGACTATCCATAGTGGGGAGTTGAAAGGTGATTGGGACTCTCTTATTATACCTTTTTTCAGTAATTCACTTCTTTCGTTAAGTGCGAATTCCTTGTGTTTTTCCGGTAGTTTATGGGATCTTAAGTTGATAATTTTTCTTGAGTTCAGGATTATTTCATGTTCAGTTAGATTTGTACAGGGTAGGGGGTCTCCATCTGAAGTAAAGACTTCTGAGTATTGAGTCACAATTTCTTTTATCCGTTCTCTAATTTTTGGTTCGATATGTTTTAGTTTTAGCGTAAACGAGCTCTTTTTACGCTTTTTATCCATTCGTGGATACCGGCATCGTTAGTTCGATTGAGGATTTTAATCGTTCTAATCATATCCTTTGCTGGTGCTAGGGGATTGATTATAGGGGCTGTTCTAGTGGGCAGCCCATTGGGTCGTTCCGTTGACATACTTCTTGGTAGTGGTGGGTTCGTCATTGCAGTTTGCTGAGAGATTGGCTGTCTGATTTCTAATATCGGAAGCTCGGTGGATCGTGGGAGCTGTTGTCTTATTCCTCGTCTAGGGACTTCAGTTTTTTGAGCGTCTGGACCCGAATCGTCGTCCCTTATGAGTGCAGCATTTTTTGCAACTTGTTTAATTTCCCGTCTCCTATTGTGATTTTCATCGTTAAGTGTGGCGAGTTCTTCCTTCATTCTGGAATTCTCGAGTCTCAACGCTTGCACTTCCAATCACAGTTACTGAATGGGATCCAGAGTTAATAAAGAATCCGGTGCTGTGTGCGTTGGAGATTGTGCTCTCGATGTGGGTTGAGTGTTGTTGGGGGAGGTCATTGCTGTAAGGAATAAAGGAATCAGGTCGTGTGGTGAATCAGAAGTCTCGTCAGTACCGTCCGTCGCATAGGTTACACCTTTGTTATCTCGATACTTTGCGTAGGCCAGCGTAAAATATCGGTCTCGCTCCTATTATCTGATACGCGAGGTTATCGTTTGCTTTGGACGTATAGTATTTTAATACAGTGGAATGCAAGGATATCGCCTACTATAGTTTCTCTGATTCCAAAATAATGGTTTCTATTTTTGTTGAGGAAAGGCAGTGCTCTGGAGCACCAGGAGTATACCTTACCGGAATTGCAAAACTTCGCCTCGCCTAACGTGAAATTAACTTTGATTTCACGTTAGTCTCCTTCCTCAGACAGCAAGGAGGACTTATTCTCTTTGCAATTCGATACGATTTGTTTTTTATTTAAATGCTTACTTTTTCTAAATTCGCTGGATGGCTTGATCCTTTCTGGTTGGCAGCTGGGAGTCCGTGGAGTTCCTCGTTGTTAACCTGGATTTGGGCGTTAGCCGATGACTGGTCGTCGGTCTTCCAAGCGTTGTTACGCAGATGCGTCTTCCGCCTGATTACGGGCCTCGTTCAATTTTTGAATTTCTGAAAAACAGTGGTCTTACGCTTTATAGCGGCTACTTAATTCACCAACTATTTTTAGCCACCGTTTTCCTACTTTTCAGGTTGTCGGGTCACCCGTAGGTAGATCCGGAGTTCAAGTGAATTTCGTAAAATTCTTTCCTTTCTCGTCTGAAATGAATTCCGTAGAATTCCTTTTCAGGATTCGTCACAAGAATTGCTTTTATAGGATTTCTCTATTGTATACGTGGATACAGAAATCGAAAGAGCAATCCTGGCAGAATCGCCAAAATGTTAAGCGTAAAAATGCTTAATAAACTTTTTTGTGTAAGCTCGAAGTCAATCTCTGACTTCGAGCGCTTTATTTGCGTTTATGAGTACAGGTCTAGAACTGCGCTCCTCAGAGAGGCGGCGCTTTATATATGCTAATTAGACGTAGAGTGGGGGTAATTGTCAGCTCGTAACAGCCTTACCGTCTTATTTTTTTCTGAAAATCGACCTTTTTCGAGCTAATTTCGCCGTACTATAATCTAGGTTCTAATTAATGAATACTTTAACAACGTTCTAACTGATAAGAGAGCAAATATGAAGCCTAGGATGAACAAAATACGTCAAATACCTGTAAATATCTATCCTGACTCAAGGATAATTTCTACTTACGATTGTGTGCGTTCGACCGTTACAATATTCGCTATCGCTATAGAGTGCATGAGAGCATAATAGAGTCTATTCACAGCGTGACTGCAAAACTCTCTGGCTCACAGTAGAACGATTAACCATACTACACAGTACACACCTACCTGTCTACCCAAGAACGCGTGATTCTGTTATCCGGTAACTCTCTACTGCGCTTTAAAGAGCTATGGTCTGCTCTATTCTTTCTTCAGTCTTTATAATTCTCCGTTTAATTCTCACATCTACTGTGCTAACTGTCGGTTATATCTATGTCTCACCAGATGGGCCATTTCATTATGGCTATTTCCTTGGCTTCCAATGAAGCAGACACGCCTTGTTACCCATACATAACAAGAATATCTATAAAAACTACATGGCTATGAAATACTGCGACTAATATTAGCAGAAAATTGATTTAGATCAGACAAGAAATTCTTCGCTGTTTACAATTTCATTGTATACACATGTGGGAGTCCACATGAAAAAAACCCTTATAGTTAATGTGCAGTTACATATATTCATATAGCTGGATAAATTTCCGAAATTTTAAGCCAAAGACGAACCCTGTAGGTTGAAATTCGAGTCGCCGGGGAATATTTGAAGCTGGAACTTTGAAACCCCGATTTTCGAGACAAACGCATCTAAAGTTGGTGAGTTCCATAAGCGCGCGTGTTATATAGTTTTTCTTTGGACATGAAATATACCCACTTCCGGTTGCTTTCGGGACATGTGTAAAGTGTTAATAGATTCAGTATAGGTACTAGTATCGTCCCACCGCTGGTTCTACATAGTTAACTAGAACGAAATAGATGTTGGTACTACTTTTTTCAAGCCTATCTTATTTATTTTAGTTAAAATCTAAAGTGGGCTTTCTAATTGGAGAATGTTTCCTATACGCCTGTAGGATGCACCTGTGACTTTGACAACAGCGCCATCTGACACGCGAACTATTGGGTGACTCGAAGTTATTTGGGCAATGTTTATGAAAAAAAGCAGTGAAAATCAATTCATTTTAATAAAAAATGTTAATCTTCGGTTTCAAATTAATTGTTTACTATAAGATTTTTCGTTAATATTGAATTGAAATTCAAATTTCTTCCCAATAGTTCCAAATTGGTGGCGCTGTCGTAGCTATCCAATAAGCGTATTCCTTATAAGGTTTATGATTGCTGGGAGTTTGTCCCTGATGCTATTTTTCCGCGCGGTCGTTTCTTTTGAATCTGTCGCTCGAACCCTCCCGACCGCTCATGTGAGGCGGTGGCGGTATTATTGTCGTGGCTCGCTTGGTCGGCTAGGCGGTGTCGAGGTTTCTCTTCTCAGTTCAGTTTACCTACCTCACGCCAGTCTGTCATTCATTCATCAACACATGTAACTTGGTAGTTTACTTCTTGGTTGCTTATCTGTACAATTTTTACCTTTTCTAAATTGAAAATTTGTTATTGTTGAATTCGCGTGCAAATTGTTCACATTTTTATTGGTTTTTATTTATTTCTATTGAATTGATCAATTAATTATACACATTCAAAATATCACATTAATTATTATTTTTATCTAATTTTGCAAATTAATTAATTATTCACATTCAAAATAATTTGGCTGAACACTATGCAGAGTATGAGAAATTACCAAGAAAAAATGAAGCTACGGAGTCACAATGTACAAACTATGTGGCATCTTAGTTTTATTTGGAAATAAATGGAAAAAAGAATGAAAATTTCCTTTCTCACATCCAAAAACTTTGGCAAAGCACAAGTTTGAAATTGTATCTCTGTAGCTACATTATCTTTTGATGCACCATTATACTTAGCTTAGTTTTAAGCCAAATTTTTTTGAATTTAGAGTAGTATTTGGAAAGTATCAAAAAACGTTTCTTAATTTTTTTTGGATCCTTTATTATTTTATGAAAAGAGTAAACTAAAGGCCGTGGCTATCGGTACCTACATTTTGGTATGAACAGCTGGATTTTTCGATATAAATAGAGTTGAAAAAAGGGCCACTTGTACCCAAATTTCAGTACAGGTAGCTAGATTTTTTTCGGTACGTGTAGAAATTTCCTAAAATATGATACCTTATTTCAATATTTCAATTTTCTTCGCAAGATTTGGAAGATAAAATTCCATAATTATTTTTTTAGCTGCTGTAGTTTCAAGGTAACTTAATCTTGTTGAAGTACTAACTAAAGCTTCGTCGCTGGGAGTAAAATATTTACTACGCTATCAAGAGTGATTTTCCCAAGTGACGAGGTAAGAATATGTTTTCTTCCAAGCAGAGGATTTACCAGGTGGAGAGGAAAATTGATAGTCGTTACCCAGCGGTTAATACTCAACGTAAAATTATAAGCGGGTCGCGCAGTGCCACGTGTACCTTATTTTGTGATCATGCTTTATACTACGATTTGAAGCACTATAAAAAAAAAGAAATATATTCAGAGAATAAGAAAACGTAGTTAAAATATATTTCAAGGAACTGATACTTAGAGTACACTGTTAGAAGTTCATGAAATTCCATGAAAATGTTAGTGAAGCTTTGTACACTACGGTTAGTGAAAAACTCATTGAAATTTCATGCAACACTGAAATTTAAATAGCCTTATTGAAATTTCAATGTAAGTTTTGAAACTATTTTAAGAGATAGTGCATTGAATTTTTTGTAAATGTTCATGAATATCCTATGGATATTCAATGTAAACACGGAAAAAATTGGATCGTTAGAAGACCTCTCTAAACCAGTAGCTCTAACTATTTTAAATTGAAGCGCAGCTATGTCGGTGAATATGGTTAAAATTACTATTTTGTGTTCAGGTGAGTTAAACTGACTTTTTAAAAAAGTAGGATGAACAATTTCAAATAGTAGAATGCACTGCACCATTTGGTAACCGTCCACACTCAGCGAGAAGAAGAGTTACTATTTCGTGTAGTATGCCTTACTTCTGTGAAGAGTAACTTTGCCGATTTCGCATTGTAACGCATATATTTATATGTATATATGCACTGCCCGCATTCTATATACGATTTATAAACAGATTAGCTCGAAACGTTTGACAACAAAAATGATGTAAAATGTCGATCGATTTGAAAAGGAAAAAATTATTTTATATATGATTACTGCACTTAATTTACGATTATTCTTACACAATTTTACGCACAGAGACTTACACATATGATCGCACGCTTAAACGCTTCCAAAAATCGCCCCCGCTGGGGAATCGAACCCTACCTAAATACCTAAAACCTGTCCTAAAACCTAAATCTAGCGCACGCGTTAGTCAAGTGAGCTACGGAACCGCTTAGATTTTTCTGACAAACTCTCGGTCAAGCGGTTTCTCTGAGAAAAACGTGGCCAGCTAAGAAATGATAATAAATGTTTAATTAATCTCTTACAGATGATATCTAATTTTTTTGTAACGAGCTTGGGAAAAATATTTTGCTTAGAAGTATTAACTCACACAGCAAATATATTATTAGTAATTTATATGTATTATTATAAAATGAATTACAATTTTTAAAAAGTAAATATTTTGTATTATTGAAAATTAAGACTTGAAAAAAATGTTTTCGAATGAAATTTTTGGAATTTTTAATTTGATTTTATTATCGCCTCACTTTATTTAAAACGCAAAATTCATTTAAATAACTGATATATAAATAAAAAATTGTTTGAACATCGCAATAAGATATCAAATGTAAAATCTAAATCACTATTTTAAGATGAGACAAACGTTGAATAGTGATTCAAATTTAAATTTGTTGCAAAAATAAAATTTTTCTCATGAGATATGGGGATGCTGAATTAGAATAAAAACTGTTTGAAAAAATATATATTCGGTTCCGAGAAATTAATATTAAAGATCGCGATATTACAGTAGTATGGTAGATTTTATTATTGTTGAAAATCTGAAAAAGATGAGAAAATATTTTTTTTCTCATGAAATGGTAGTAATTTCTACAAATATCAATGTGAGAAGATTGAAAAAATTATTACTACGATAAAATTGGAAATTAATTTGAACTAAAATTTTATTACAAATTATTTTTTAATTATTGTTTCAAAAAATGATATGTCGAAAACGATGCATTGTTCTACAAAAAAAAATCTTCAAAATAATATAATATTTGAACCTAGGTGGCTTAATCAAGTACGATCCTAATCATTTTTAGTGTTATAAGAAATTAGAAATATCATGAGCAGAAAATTCCATAGTAGAAATAATGTAAAAAAAGTATTTATATATATATATATATATATATATATATACACGGAAAAAATTTATCCGTAAAAAAGTCACGAACTAGTAGCTAGGTCTCGGATATGAGAAAAATTCATCGGATATTTATGTATTTTCGTAAATAACCTGCGAACTTTGAGAAAGATTGACGAACTCGATGTGAAAATTCTAAAACGGTTCATCACTTTTTTTGTACGTGAATAATTACAAAAATATTACGAGTGATTGGGAAAAGATTCTCAGAGCACTCACGAGCTTGCCTGACAAATCTGGGAACTCGAAACTAGGTTCCCCTGTACGTGGCCCACACACACGCTCTCCAAAACGCGCGGTGCGTGTGTGCGCTCGTATGTGTGCCTCGAGCTCGTCGGATGAGTGGCTAGAAGTTTTATAATACCTATTTTGTTTGGCCTGGATGGCTGCGCGTATTTACGCACTCCTGGTTTATGTTTAGAAACTGGTGAGTCAGCAGTCTTTGAGGTTCGAATCTTCTGAGTTGCGAATTTATAAATTAATATAAAATTAAATCGCACAAATAAAATTTTTCCTCTTTTTATTTCAGTCTGAAATGTTCAGGAACTGTTCGTAGAAAATTCGAACTGTTCGTAAGAAACTTCGAAATTTATCCATATATTTCTCATAGAAATAAGGATTTAATGTTTCATTTTTTTATCTCGTATCCGAGACCTAGCTACAAGTTCGTGACTTCTTCACGGATAAATTTTTTCCGTGTATATAATTCTTCAGAATATTTTTAAATTCTGAAAATTTTGTACAAAACAAAAAATCAATATTGAAGTATAAAGTAGAGTTATTCACTATGTTTATTTATAATAATTATCTCAACTAATATTATGATAAAAGAGAAAACAATATAAAATAGTTTCCGACAATTTATTTCATTTTGTAAAATGTCAGTGGGCGGTCTGTCTTATAGATTGAGAAGCGAAAAGCTGTTGTTTTACTGATAAGCAAGTTATAAGTCGTCCTTCTTTTTTAATTTCAAACGGACCGCCCAAAAAATTTTGCGGAGGGGGCCTACACGTTTCTAGTTGTGCCACTGAACTTACTTAAAATTTCAAATAGTAAGGCTAACAATCTCGCGCAGTGCTTATTGCAATGTGAAAAAGGAGATCGAACTCACTTGCAAAAGTCAAACTCACAATTCGTTGCTTACTATGAAAATTAGTTATTCATACAGTTTACATGTTCAGCTGTACTATTTCAAATAGTTATTGAAGCTACTTGTTCTAGTAATCTTTCTTTTTAGAATTTGAAGTAGTAATGCTGACTTTAGGTTTTGTATATTTTGAGATCACTATCTCATTCAGTATCAAAAACTATTTGAATTGTTTCTTGTACAATGCAAACATGTGAACTTCAAATTAACAATACATAAAAGTGAATCTAACTATCTACTTTTTTCCTTGAATAGTGAATTTTGTACATGTGGATTTTGTACATGTAATTGCAAAAAATGTATTAATCGGTAGAAAAATATATCACACAAAGCTTCTAAATTAAATTTCATGAATTATTTTTAAATTTTGTTCATATTTTCATTTAGGTTTACTAAATTTAATAAAAACTGTTACTTCATTTTCAATGCATGTTTATAAAATGTACGTAAACCACATTGAAATTTATTCAGCCACCAATAATATTTTATGCACAAGCAATTGAAACTGGTTTCAGAGTCAATTTTATGAAATATCAATAACTTTTGCTTTAAAATTAAGTTTCGTGTCACTGAAAATTAATGAATATGGTCTCAAATGAATTTTCAAAGTCAAATTTATGAAATTTCAGTGAGATAAATAATTGAAAACTGACTGAAATTTTAGGAAATTTCTAAAAGTGTAAGGGGGGGGGGGGGG